>PVLA01005961.1:0-134351 GCA_004027455.1 Hydrochoerus hydrochaeris
TTCTGTCTTTATTTTCTTTCCCTTCTTTCCTGTCTGCCTTGCCTGCCTGCCTGCCTTCCTTCCTTCCTTTCTTCCTTCCTTCCTTCCTTCCCATTATCTTACTAGAATATTTTTAAAAACTATTGTGGCTGAATTGAGGGACAGATGGTGAGAAAATGAAATTTGACATTGGTTATACTGAGAATTGAGCAAGTTTGTTTAGTCTCTTCAAGGGTCTCACTGTGTAGTCCAGACTGGCCTTGAACTCACTATGTAGCCCATCCTGGCATCAAACTCACAGAGAGTGCTGGGGTCACAGACATGCAACCACCATGCCTGACCTCAGTTGAAGCCCTTAGAAAGAAAATTTAAAACTTTATCAGTCTGTTAGGGTTTTTCTAATCTATCCAACAAAGTAAAACACTCCTTGTCTAATGATTTGTAAAGTAAGAGCCATATATATTTCTGAGTGAGCTAATTATTTGAAAGATGGTGAAATAATTCTTGAGATTTAGTTTAGATTTTCTGTAGCTAGGGGGTAAAAGAACATATTTGTTTGGTGAATATATATTATTTTAGTAAAAAAAATGTGATTCTCCCAAGAAAAAACTGCTTATATATTTTTAGAAAATCTGATGCTTATGCCATTGAAGTATAAATAAGGGACTCTACAAATGTCAAAGATGGTAAGAATTTGGTATGATACATAAGACCTTTGCTAGGGTGTCAATACTCAGACTATAGTACAGTGTTTGATTCTCACTTGGAAGATAAGGAACATTTTATAATTTATAAAGCTAGTTCTTGCTAAATTGATATTTCTAACATTATATTATCACCTGGTATGCCTTTTATAATATTTTACAAGACATTATATTATAAAAGAATATTTATATTCCTTTATATTATAAAGGAATAAGTTTTTTATTATAAAGGAAGAAAGTTGTTTTTATTATACAGGAAGAAAGTTTTTCCCATTTTTATTTACTCTGACTCATTCTATGTTAATTTAGTATTCTTTATTTAAAATAGTTGCTTAATAATGAAATTCACTCAAAGCTATAAATTTTCTTCTTACCAGGTTTTCTTTATTTAAAATAGTTGCTTAATAATGAAATTCACTCAAAGCTATAAATTTTCTTCTTACCAGGTTTTATCTACGTTCCCTAAATTTGACCCATAATCCTTAAAATACTTTTTTAATATTGATATTTTTGATTATTCACTCAAAAATTAAGACTCTTACATGTTAATAGTCTGATTTTCTTTTGGGAAATTGAACTTACTTTCCATATGGTTAGATTTGTTTTGTATTTAAACTTAAATGCTAATTTTAGTTTTAGTATTTGTTCTTAGAAACATTAGTTTTGCATTTATTGAGATGGTATTTGTAGCCTAATACTATGCTTTCTATTTTCTTTCAAGTCTGGGAAAACTAAAATTTATCCTTCATAATTCAGATTCAGTTTTCTGAAGAATCATTTATGTTCATATCTTTTAAATTGAATATCAGTTTTCTTAGTTTCCATTCCATCCTTCACATTTTATACCTCCCTTTTCAATCTGACACTACTATTTCAAAAGTCTGTATTTCTGTATCTATGAAGAATCAATATTTTAGCATTTCCTCCTGTACTGTGTAGTCAATTGTTTTCAAAAGTATCACTTTTATAAGTATTCTGGATATTGCTTCCAGTCTCTAGTCTTACAAAATTCATTTATAAATATCACATTGCTTTTTCTTACTTGTTCAACATACAACAAAGTAAAACCAGAAAAGCATTGATATTTGTAATTGTATAGAACCACCGTATGTTCACTTACTGGATACCAAGTCTACAACTGGATATCAGGTTGATATGCAGAGTTCCTGGCCCAATTCCCAGATTGGGGTAGAATTTACCTAAGGCTCCTCAGCTCTAGTACAGTAATATTTCTAATCTTAGTTCATTTGAAGCATCTAATGTTATTATACTACAAATAAAGGTACCAAGACTTCCATTTTCTAATAATTTAGCTATAGAGATTATTTTTCATAGAATACATTGATCATGACTAGTGATCACATTCCTTTATGTTTAATTATTTTTATACAATTTGCAATGAGAGTTTAAGATGCAGAAGAAACAAAAAGTGAGGGGAAAAGTATTTTTTTTCTGTTCTACACTTGAGAAGAAAAAAGGCTTACTGCTCATTTTTTTAAGTGATAAAATCATAAACTAATAAACCTTATTATTAGGGAAACAAAGGTATGCAAACGTGAAAAAGGTATGAGGATATATTAATAATCATTTCTTTTCCCCTGGTATCTGAAATATGACATAAATGACCACTGAAGGTCTTTCTTCATCAATTTATTTTCGTGTATATTTTCATTAGTGTTGACTCTTCTGGGTTCTGGCATTGTGTCTTGGAAAAGGCTAATGTTCTGATTGAAGGTCCTGCTGATTCTTGGGGACTTTAATGAGGAATTATGAAAAATTCTGATAGCACTGGTGTAGGGACAATCTACTTATATCAGATGCTGTTCTGAACTTTAAATCCATATGCCTGGAATAAAAATTTAATAAATAAGGAATAAAATAAACTTAAATTATCAAATTCAGATTTCTTCTAACAAATACTAGCATAATTATGACAGCAATCAACCGTTGATACCTCAGTTTCCTCACTTAAAATATAGCAAACTTAGAGTTCATAATCCCTAATTTACACTATGGCTAAGCTAGGTGATTTTAAGCTTTTAAAAATTAGATGATGTGCTGGGAATATAGTTCAGTGGCAGAGCACCTGCCTGGAAAGCACAAGGTCCTGAGTTTGATTTCTGGGGGGAAAAGATAATGAATTATAGAGGCACAATTTGTACACAAGGCAAAACTGACAGCAGTAATGCAAAGATGTAAATCCTATTGCTCAATAGGACCAGTCTACCAACCAACCAGATGAGTTCACAGCTCCATGGCCAATGAGTCAACAGAGAAACAGTCATACTATAAATAAGAATTATAAAATTTCTAGGGCACCTTGCTTATGGAGATCTCTCTCTCTCTCTCTCTCTCTCTCTCTCTCTCTCTCTCTCTATATATATATATATATATATATATATGTGTGTGTGTGTGTGTGTGTGTGTGTGTATAAAATATGTTTAACATTTTAAAATTCTGCACTTTTTTTGGTCATTTTTGAGACAGGGTCTCGCTAGGTTGTTTAGGCTGGAGTTAGGCTCACTTTGTAGCCCAGGCTGGGCTCAAACTTGCAAGAATCCTCCTGCCTCAGCCTCCCAAGAGCTGGGATTACAGGAGTGCACCACCATGCCAGCCTAAAATTCTGTGCTTTTAAAAGAAGACACTTTCAACTCATTTACTTGTCTATCTTTATGACATACATATTGGGTAAGGTATGTTTCTATCAAAATCCTGGTATCTTTATATTAGTGGCTATCCATGTTGTTAGTATCCAGTAGACAATGGATACCATTCTACAGTGTCTTTGATTATCTTGGAAAGTAAATAAAGAACTAGGTATTAGTGTAATGTTGTAGACAATAGTTTTCTTGTCCCCTTTTTAAAATTTTATTTTAAAGATAATGAAACACAACAAAACAAAACAGAATAAATCCAATCAAAACAAAAAAGCGAAATTGGTACAGAACTTCAAAGCAGGAAAACAGGAAAAAAAAAAAAACAATGGCCACCATAGTATATCTCATTATTTTCAAAACAGTTGTCCATTTCATCAGACATAGCAAAATCAAACAAAAACAAAACAGAATAAAACCAATCAAACACTGCACACTGTTATCCTCTCTTTAGCTGCTCAAACCACTGGCTCCAGGTCTGCAAAGTCAGCCAAACAATGCAAGCACTCAATTGTCTTCTGTACCTCAGTTGCCACCAACTCACCCTGTCCTCCAAACCAGCTGGCTGCACCCTGTGGGGAGCAGGGTTGATGATTCTCAGCCTGTGCACCAGTGGGCTCACAAGAGGTGCTATCTGACTTCTATCTTCCTGGGCTTCCTGGGTGGCTTGTGTGGCTTACCAGAAAGGCTGGCTAGCTGGCTTGTTGGTTAGCTCCTCCCAGTGCCAGGATGGCCGATTCTTGGGAGGTGTTCTCTGACTTTTCTCTTCCTGGGCCTTGGATGGCTTGCACAGCTTACCAGAAAGGCTGGCTCCTCCCAGTCATAGCATGACCTACTCTTGGGAGGTGCTATCCTTGTCTCCTTTGATGGAAAACATTAACAAGGTGATTTTATAAGTTATTACATTTGAAGTTTTAGACACTTATATTTATAGAAGGCCACATTAAGAAAATGCATTTTTGCAAACAAAACTCTACTAATTAAAAATAATTTGAATGTCTAAACACATTCAGTTTTACATCCATTTTCCATCAGATATACAATTACTAGATTTTGCTCTGGCTCAGGTCAAGGCTGAGAACAAGCTTTTATCAAACAGCTTTTGAAGTTGTGTGAAAGTCAATGCCATTAGCTTTTTCTGTTATGAGTTTTGGAGAGCAAGTATCACTTCAAATCTGAAGTGTTTTTATTGCGAACAACAACTTTCTAAGAAATTCAGGGGTCTTTTTCATTAAGTTTTTCATTAAGAACATAGAGGTAAGTTAGTCACTATGTTCTTCAGATTTCAGCTGAGAGTAAATTTTCAATTTTTCTGAAATATGTGGAATATATCCATTCTAAGACAACAAAAGTGATGTAGAAGAGTATATTTTTCTAAATCTGTTTTGGTAGGCAAAGGGATGTGAATCACTAAACCCTTGAGCTTATGTTTAACTAGAAATTATAGACAAGATTTATAAGGTAGAAAGTCTAATTCAGCCTGGTTTAGAAGGTTGCATGCAGATCAAAATTCAACTTTTTAAAGATTACTATATCTGTTTGTTCCAGGAAGTGCTTTGTATTTTCCATGGCAAGAAGCAATCTCACTGTATTGTGCTAGCCCAATATTGGTCTAGTTGTTTGTATTAACAAGGTCTCCTAGATACTTGGCCAGGAGCAGTTTACTCTATCTGAACAAGACTTAAGAAAAAAAAATTACTGATGTTTTCTTAAAATGAAACTTGCATACAGTTAATGAAACATATGATATTCAAAATGTACTGATTTCCCTATCCATGTTTAAAAATCATTAGCAATTAGGTCAATAAGAAGTCAATAATGTAAACAAGTAGAAAGTTTTAAATTATTATGAAAAAGAGATCTAAATTACCCACACTATTTAATTGACAGATTCAGAAGAATTCTTTCAACTATGTAAACCAAGTTTTCCTTAAAGTTCAAAGTTCTTGTGTTGGAACAGTGGTGGAAAAGTACCCAGGTCTTGGTAACTGTACATGGTAGGTGCAACCTCTAGAGACCATGTTTTCATTAGTTCTTCTTTCTAATCACTTTATCCAATTCTACAGCCCCATATTTATTTTTATCATATTCATTGCTTATTTGGATTGGTACTTTGTGATAATACAGTGCTCACCACAGATGCTAATAGCTGATCACTGACTGTGTAACAAATATTGAGCCCTTTGTGTACCTTACATATTTTTCATGATGGTGAAGTAAGGGCATTAACATTTTCCCATTGATAGGTGAGACAATAGTTTTTATGACACACTGTGTTATAAACATTATATGTTAATAAAAATAATATGAATTAGTAAGATAAAAACACCATCATTCTAAAAATAATGAAGTCAAACTTCTTAAAGAGAAAAGTTTGATTTCATTATGTAAGGCCAAAATGTCTAGTCTACAAACACTAGACATTGCCACCCTGCATGTCCACTGCTGCCATCAGAAGGCTGGCTCCCTGTGGGCAGCCAGAGTGAACAGGGAGAAGCATCCAGATATGCCCCATGTGCCTGAAGGCCACCATTGGAAACACATGCTTCCTTCAGGCAGCCAGCACCCATCAGGAAAGTCAGACAAACACACCCCTATGTGACTGCCACCATGGGGGAGTCCCAGTGTAGACACACAGGCTGAGAGAAGGAGCTTAGAAGAAGCAGTTTCACCACCACACACCCCTGGAGATCAGGGAAGCTGCACTGTAGCTGCGTGGGTCTGGAGAAGCCCACTGCACTTGCTGCTGCCTCCCTGGGATCCTGGGTTCAGAGAAACCCAGGTGCCTGTCCCATTTCAATACACTGGGATGCCACAACTGGCTTCTTTGGAGGAACCCAGGAGAATGTCAAGGTGAAGTAGCAAAAGACAATCTCAGACCACTGGTCCATACAGAACAAGTCTGGGAGATACAGTCATGGAATAAAATGGAAGTCACACTCCTGAAATCTCTGAGAGGATAGCAACTGAAGTAAAGAAACAACTTCATGAGTCTAAAAAATAATCAGATCAGAAATAATATCTCTTGTAAAAGAAGAAATGACAAACATAGTGAAAGAATTGCTGAGCATATATAAAGAAGACATAGATAAAAAAGAAAAGCATAGGAAAATGGTGGAAACCTCTAATGAACACTATAGGAGGAATTACAATGCAGGATCAAACAGATCCAAACATATATTCAAGGAATAGGAGGATCAAACAGATCCAAACATATATTCAAGGAATTAAAAAATCAATTGAAAGCTGGCAGAATCACTTGAAAGTGACTGAAGATAGAGTTTCAGACCTTGAAGAGAGGATTGTAGCTAGTGATCCTGAAATAAACATCTCTTAAAAATAGCAAGGAACCAAGAAATAACAATTCAACAACTCCAATATGATGTAAAGAAAAATAATTAAAGAATCATAGGTGTCAGCAAAGAAGCAGGGGTCAACACAGATGACATAAAAAGAGTATTTACAGAAGTAATAGAAGAAAACTTCCTAAACATTGGGAAAGGTTCTGGCATGCAGATAAACAAGGTATACAAAACTTCAGCTAGCCATAAACAAAATAAATCTACACCCAGATATATAATAATCAAGATTCCAAATCTTAGCACAAGAACAGAATATTAAAAGCTGTTCGAGAAAAGAAACAGATCACCTATTATAAGGGGATCATGGCAGACTTTTCAACACAAACCAGCAAGTCAAAAAGAGTTTGGAGTGAAGTATTTCCAATCCTGAAAGAAAGCAACTTCCAACCCAGATCAATGTAACCTGCAAAACTGTTTCAAAATTGATGGGAAAATAAGATACTTCCATGATAAAGAACAACTGAAGGAATTCATGACCACCAAACCAACCCTACAGAGAGTGCTGAAGGATATTCTAGAAACAGATAAAGTGAACATGGTTCCATGAACAGCAGGAGAGGAGGATCCTCAAAAAGGACAGGCAACTGAATGAAGGGAATAGTGGAGGACCGATAGCAGGAGGACAGAGTGGCAGAGATGAACAATGCATGTCAGTAATAACTATTAATGCAGACAGCCTCAATTCACCAATACACAGGGAGAGTGGATCAAGAAACAAGACCCATCAATATACTCTATAAAAGAAACACTTTAACTCAAAAGGAATTTCATAGGCTGAAAATCAAAGAAGAGAAAACAATTGTTCCATGTGACAGGAGACCAGACACCAGCAAGGGTAACTTGCCCATCAATCACAAAATGGATAAGCAATGGGAAGAGACTCAGCTCTCAAGTAGGATAAATCTTGAGGCTCCTGTAGGTAACTGGATGCAACTGGAGATCATGCTCACGGGTGAAATGGTTTGGGCTCCTACAGGTGAACACCGAGTTCTATACCTTACATAAAAAACTGAAGGAGTTAGTGGGATCCAAAAAGCACAATAGCTATGAAAGTGACAGGGGAGAAAATGCCTAAAAAGGGAAAGTGGTAACCATTTTTAATTTCCTATTATCTTGTTTTGAATTCTTGTATCATTTCACAAATTTGTTAAGGTTTTTTTTTTTTTGCCTTGTTTTGTTAGATTTTACTGTCTGATGGTATGGGCAGCTATTTTGAAAGTAATGGGATATATTATGGTAACCATTGTTGAATTCCTGTTATCTTGTTTTGAAGTCATATAATGCTTTGATTCTTTTGTTTTGATTGGTTTTATTCTGTTTTGTTTTGTTTGATTTTATTCTTGTGAAGGTATGGACAGTTATTCTGAAGGAAAGAAGAGACATTATGATAGCCATTGCTGATTTTCTGTTATCTTGTTTTGAAGTCCTTTAATTCTTTCATTCTTTTGCTTTGATTTTTTTTTCATTTGATTGTGCTGTGTGTGATGGTATGGACAGATATTTTAAAGGAAATGATAGACATTATGGAAGCCATTGCTGATTTCCTGTTGTCTTGCTTCCAAGTCCTGTATTGCTTGCATTGTTCTGTTCAGATTTGTTTCACTGTGTTTTGTTTTATTTTTATTCTCTTTAAAACAAATCCAAATAAAATACTAGACATTAAGAACAAGGTACAATTTGTGTTTTCAGGCAAAACTTAAAAATCAGCCTCTCATGTAATCAAAGCCTACTTAGTCTCTCTTTTTGTAACTAGTGAAAGTGCTTAGAAAATATTTTTGTACGTAAGTGTCAAGATATGTTATTGCATATCTTTACGGTAAACCTTTGCTTGGTCATTTCCCTAAGAGCCCTGAGAATAATACCTAATTGGTTAAATGACTTTAATAATTATTTTGAGTTCCAAATGAGCTTGTAGTTTTGATGACAGACAAAATAAAAAACATAGGATATACAGAGCATGCCTACCTCTCACTTTTATTTTGACTTTTTTTTAGTGTTGAAAGTGAGTCAAAACCATAAAAATGAATAGTAATTGACGGGAAACCTCACACTACAATTGTAAATTTACTGGCCTCTACAAAGTATACTATTTTGGATCTAAATTTCTTTCTAAAAGAAAATTTATTCCACATTTTAACATATTCAAAACACTGCCATTTTACACACACACACACACACACACACACACAGTCTCCATTTGACCTCTTATATTCTCTTCAGCTACTTTTTAACCTAATCATTGCTATTGTTCAGAGAGCGATCTCTGCTTGCTGTCATCAATTCTTCATCTCAGATTTAATGTGCATCCCCTTCCAGACTCCCACTCACAGGATTCCAACAGAATGGACCTTGCCGAGGCCACTATAGTCATCAGTCCACATTCACAGACAGCCGATGGCCAAGTCCCGGAGTTCTCAGCAGAGCTTTAGTCTTCTGTTCAGTTCTCCTCCTGGAAAAAGTCTATCCTTGGCCTTTTCCTAATTCTCCCATAGTTTCTTTTATATAACCTGTTGCAAATTCACTCAATTTTGTCTCATATTTAAATATCAGGTATCTTAAAGCTTAGTCTTTGATCTTCCCTTATGTCACAATATGTTCTGAAGATACTGACAGTTTGAAGACACTTAAAATTTTCATGTTTATGCTCTTGTTTCTGGCACACATTAGGCTGCACATGTATTTAGTACAAATTCTACATTTTTATTTGTGAAATGTGAAAACTCCCAACAAAATCAAAAGAGTGTGTTTGACACCAGCAAAAATTTGCATCTCTTGCACTTCTTATCTATTCCAGCAAAGCACTGATAAGATCCATATCGCTATAGATTATTCTGTACCTTTACATTAAAGAGTTTATATAAATAGAAACATACAGCAAGCATTATTTTTGTTTATCTTGTTTTTGAAGTTCAATGTTGCATAACATTGTTTTGCATAGTATTCTGTTGTATGAATATACTAAAAATTGTTCATGCATTTTCTGATGATGGACTTTGGATTCTTCACTATTAAATATTTAGCCTCAATGAGAATTTGTAAATTTTATGTGTTGAAAACAGCTTTATGTTCTTTTGGAATAACTACCTGTGGAAAAATTATTTAGATCACTTAGAAATACTTTTGAGCTTTTCTTATTACACTTTTCCCAAAATTCTCAAACTGCTTTCCTAAGTGCCCATTTTACAACGATGTGTAAGAATATGAGTGTTCTAATTGCTTTGTGTTCTCACTAGGACATAGTGGGGTCAGTCTTTTTATTTAGATATTGTAATCAGTGTGTTTCTTATTATGGTTTTAATTTGCATTGGTCTAAAAACTACAGATGGCAAACAACTTTTCTGTTTATTTGCTATCGATTTTTTTGGTAAAGTTTTAGTTTGAAATTTTAAAATATTTGTCAAAATTAGATTGTGTGTTTTCCTTTTAAATTTTTTATTTTAATATCTTGGATACCTGGAAGGGAATTTTTCATGAATTGGCGAACGAGTGGCTTTGTGAATTTTGTTCCCTTTTCAAAGAAGCTCTCCAGTGATGTTTGACTTTTACTCATTTCACTAGGGTTAACTTTTAAATTTACTGAAGCTGTGACTGAGTCAAGTGCTCATGTCAGGAAAGAGATGGGAATGGAAATGGTAAGTACAATAATGGGAAGTCACATGCAGACTAAGTGTTGGATTATGATTCAAAGCTTGTCACCAGATGCGACTGAATAACTGAAGTACATTTTCTCATTTGCCATTATACATCTGCCCGTCAGAGGCAGCTTGTCACTTTTTACTTACTGATAGTGTTTGATATTGGTCTGCAAACCACTGATTTATTATACTTCTGTGAAGTAAAAGTTCTTTGCTAATGTCACTTAGTGTTTCTAGGTTGGCTGCATCAGCTCCACCTGAGATTAGAGGACATGAGATTCTCATGAGGAGTAAATTACCTAGGCCACTCACACGTGCCATTTACAGAGTCTGTGCTTCTGTGAGAACCTAAAGCTTCTACTTCTGACAGGAAGCAGCCTTCAGGCATAATAGAGTGAGAGGGAGAGGCTAGAAGCACAGAAAACGTTGCTTCACTAGCTCATCTGTTGCTTACCTCATGATGTTCTGTGTTCTGCCCGGTTAATGGGTCACAGACAGATACTGGTCCACGACCCCAGGGTTGAGGAACCTTGGTATAGGATACAAATTAAAATTCTTTTTTATTTTATTTCCACACAAACATTCAATGTTACAGTGCATTTATTGAAAAAGTCACCTTTCTTCACTGATATGCCTTTGAAATTTTGTTTAAATTAGTTGAGCACTTTTATGTGGATCTATTAATTTTGAATTTTTAAAATTTTATTTCTTGGTGCATTTTCAGTCTTGAAACTAATGCCATATTGTTTGATTGCTGTTTTATAACAAGACTTGAAATAAGGCAACAGGAGCTTTCCAAATGTGCTGCTTTATAAAGTTGTCTTTAGCTCTGTTAGATCATTGACATTCTTCTATGAGTGTCAGGACTAACTTGCAATTTATTCACAAAAGTCTACTGGAAGTTTTATTGAAGTTTTCTTGAATCTAAAAATTCAGAGAGTGCTGATTTTAACTTCACGTTTTCCAATAAATGAAAAAGATATATTTCAACATTTGTTTAGGTGTTTATTAATTTCTCTTAGAAATATTTTGTAGTTGTTCATTCATACATCTTGATAATTTTTTCAAAAAATTTCCTACATAATTTATTGTCACTAAACAGTGAAACTATTATTTCAGTTTCCAAATATTTATTGTTAATACATAGAAGTTTATTTCTATATATTCATCATGTATCCTTTGGCCTTAATAATTTTTATGGATCCTTTTCTAGATTTCATTACATTTTATACATAGGAAAACAAGGAGACGTTGAATAAATTAGTTGTAATTATAACTTATTTATCTCTTATTTATTTTCTTTAACATATTGAATGAGGTATATCCTGAAGTACAATGTTGAAAAAAAAGGCTGAAAAAGGAAATATTTGTCTTATTCCTAATTTAGGGACAAAAGATTCAATCTTTCACTACTAAAATATAGCATCACCTGTAGAGTGCTTTTAATGGCTTTTTCACCAAGTGTTTGCTTTTCCTGTATCTACTGTACATTTTAAAGTTTGTTTCTTTAATTAAATTTTAATGTTTAAACAATATTAACTTAATTGTGATCTTTTATCATTTTATAAATGATTAATTTTGACATTTAAAATTTTATATAGTTTTCTGTTTATGTTTGATAGGGGTCTGCAGTTTTCTTCTCTTATGACATTGTTTGATTTTTATCAAAGTAGTAGTCACATAAAATGAGATGCCAAATAATTTCATCTTGGACAGAATTTTCATATGGTTGTCTTTCTTTCTTTCTTTCTTTCTTTCTTTCTTTCTTTCTTTCTGTTTTTTTTTTTTTTTGTGTGTGTGTGTGTGTGTGTGTGGGTACCGGGGATCAAACTCATGCCCTTGTGTTTCCCAGGCAGGAGCTTATGCCACTGAGCTAAATCTCTGATCCTTATAATTTCTTTTTTAAATAACTGCTAGAAGTCACAAGTAAAAACATCAGAGCTCATAATTTCCTTAATGGGTAGTTTCACCTATAGCAGCAATGTATTTTATAGAGAGATTTTCATATTATCTTTCCTTGAGTGGGTTTTCAAAGTTTAAATCTTGCAAAGAATTTGTCCATTTTAGCTACTGCATCAAACTGTTCATAATATTCCTCTCTGTAATACTGATATATATATATATATATATATATATATATATATATATATATATGTCAACTACATTGGGTTACATAATGCCTAGCATATTAGTAGAGATACTTCTGGTAGTGTCAGTGAGAATCATGGGAGTATCACTTTGGATATTATACATGGATACAAACCTGCTTCTCTTGGAACTGTTCTGCTTTGAGTTCTGGATATCATGAGCTGGGCAACTTGCTCACCATGCGCTTCCATTGTGATGACTCTGCCTTGGAGATATCAGACCATGATCTAAATTCTTGAAATTGTGAGCCATATTAAACCTGTTTTTCTTAAATCTGTGAGTATTAACTCTTGTTTCTAGTAACAAAAAGTTGCCTAACATAGAAAACAGGCATCCAGAGGAGAATCTTTGCTATCACACCTGACCATTGGTTTAGAAACTTTATTGAAAATTTTTTAAATTTATTTTAAGAAGACAAAACAGAATAGAACTAATTAAAACAAATCGATGTAGGAGATACTAAAAACATTATGAAAACAACAACAGTTACCATAATGTCTTTTGATGTCCTTTGCTGCTGGTTTTACTGGGATGAAAGATGTCAGAGCTGTGGTATAAGCGAGGCTTCCACCTGTACTTCATAGGGAGGCCTGGAAGACTAGGGCGACCAGCCTCTAAAAGGGTTGCATGTGAAGCCAAAGGTTCAAAGCAGAGCCTAGGAGTTTGGAGATGCCAGGACGGTGGACCATCGCCTGCCTATGGCTACAAACTATGAGTACAGCCAGTTGTGTGGGATAAAAGTGGCAAGGCCATAAGAGTGGTGCCACCCAAGCCTTTTAGAACTCAAATTTTAACCACTGTACACCCCAGATACTGGGCACGGAGCAACAGGGCTTACTGATTGCTCTGCTGGGTTTAGGGGTAGCTTTGGTCTGATGTTTCTCCGGTCTCTATTCTTCCCTTTTGCAATGGGAATGTTTAACCTGTCCCATTGTGTCTTGGGGTAATACAGCTTTTTTCTTTTATTTTTACAAAGGTTCTCAGGTAAGAGATTGCTTTGAGTCTCAAAATAGATTTGGACTTGGAAAAGTGCTGGGATTGTTGAGACTTTGAGAAAAGGATTATAGCTTTCTCAGTTGTATTTGGGAGAATTTTATCATATCAGGGAGAATTATGAACTTGTTACTATTTTACTTAGAGATTAATTATGGTTTATGGTGATGTGTTTGGGCATAAGAATGACACAGGGTGGATTATGACCATCAGTCCTGATAAGTGAAGTTCATTGTGTTAAGGAATGTTTAGCTGATTAATATAGCACAGTTCTGGGTGCGTCTGAGGGGGTCATGAGGTCTTGACCTTGGCTAGTGGAGAGTCCCTTCTCAGGCCTCTCTGTGCCCCTCTTCTGCAGCTCTGCTTTCCTGCTAACGTGAACTGAGCAGCTTTACCCCATCATGCTTTTCCATCGTTACATTTTCCCCTTGATGTCATCAGACCATGAACTGAATTCCTGAAACTGTAAGCAAATGAAACCTGTCTTGCTTTAAATTGTGGGTGTTGAGCAGTCTGTCCTGCAACATGAAAGCTGAATAAAACATCTTGTGTTATGGCCCATGTACACCCTGAGAATCTGTAAATGTATCTCTCATTGGATTCCAGATACTGCTAATTTGTGTCTATACTCTTTCATGGTCAGTCTGGTTAGAACTGTGACTATATAATACATCTCAAAGACCTAAATTTTCTTTCATTTATTTTCTCTGTTGTTTTTCTTTATATTTCAGTAATTTATAATTAGATGCTTTAAGTTTTTTTATATTTTAAATTTAATTTGATGTTTGGATTTATAATTTTTGAAATTCAAACAAAACTTCTTGATTTAAAACTTTTCTTCAATTTAAAAACAAGAATTCAGAACTTTAAATTTTCCTAATCACCAGTTCAGGAGCATCTAACAAATTTTGATGAATTATGTCCCTCCCTCCTTTTTGCTAACTCAGTCAGATTATTTTCTAATTTCCACTTCAATTCAGCTTTTAATCTGACAGTATTATTTATATTTATATGTTTTGGAAAAATACCTAACAATTTTCCTTTCATTGAGTTTATTGTTTACATTATAATCAAAAGTATAGTTTACAGAAGTTTAATTCTCTTAAATTTGTGATACTTGTGTTATGACCCATTTTAAATGTTTTGTATACATGTTAATTCACATTTAATATCACTCTGAACACATTTATCTTATCATTTTCTCCTCAGTTTTCTATTTTTCTCATATTTTCTTTATTACCTCCTTTTTTTCCCTCACTTGCTTCAGATATTTTATAATCACACTTAATTCCTTTGTTTGACTCAATAGCTTTTAAACTTTTTGTAACTATTTAAGTTTTAGAGTATACAACTTTAACTCTATCCATTCTATTTTCAAATGTTATCACATCATTTCACATACACAACATTATTGCATTATATTTTCATTTCTTTTTGGTCTTTTATGCTATTTTATTCATTCTACATATAAATATGTTACATGCTCCACATTGCTTTTACTTTTAGTTTAAAGAGCCTATTATTATTTAGAAAACCTAAATAATAATGTTCACTAGGGCCATAACATTTTTATAGGACTAATGATCCTATAATACTGGATAAGGATTGTTGAATGGACAGATTGTATTTTAATTCCCACTCCATGTCTCATTGATAAAAATTGGTGTAGAAGGGGATGTTATAATACTTAAAAAGTCATTTTAGAAGAAAAGTAGCTTCCAGGAAGTCTAAAAATTTAACTGATAATAGTGAATATTCTTAATTATATTTACTACACAGTGATTCCGATGCTGACTTACTAATTCAAATGAAAAACTACTTCGGTGCTGAGATTTCTTCTCTTTAGTATTTTTCCTTTAATTTGCTGTCAGCGCATAAAATGGATGACAATGGTGAGATATTAACTTTTATAAGGAGACCAAAATACTATATATATATTCCATTATTTTGAATAAAAATAGAATCTTTCATCAGTTGTTACATTTATATTTATCAAAGAAATTTGAGTGAAAGCTTTTTACTACTGGGAATAGATTTTTATCTATTTTATTTAGTTTCCCTTATATAGATAGATACAACATCACAATTTTGACATTCCATGTTAGCCTCTGCATGAAGGACCTTTGATACTTAATTGATACACTGGTGAGCAACAAATTTCAGAAATAAATATATTTTCTTGTCTTTTTTCTTTTGAAATTAAATTAATAATCCTAATGGGTCCTGTGACCAAGAAACTGAAATGGGAGCTTTGCTGTCCTTTAGAGCCTGCTCTTACCAGCTGCTGTCACTCATCAGCTGCCCTTTGGTCCTGCACCCCACTCTGGCCATCCCAGAGCAGAACTGCTCTTCGTCCGGAATCACAGACACAGAACTTTGCACTAAGAAACTATCCAAAAATGGTTCAGTACAGCTTAAATATTGCTTGGGATGGAGAGATAGTGTGTGATAAATGGGTAGGTTTTCCAAGGTCTGGTTAAAGAAAGGCTGTGGATTGCTTTGTACAGCAATTCTAGGCAGGGTGCCTGTCATGCTATGCCATTGCTGATGGGGGCCCTGATCTGTTCTGACACCCCTAGAGTCGTGGGGGCATCTTTGGATCTGTGGTGATTTAAATAAATGGCCACACAGTTTTCAATACTCTTTCCATAGACAAATGGTACCTACCTCTTTTCTTCTTAAATTTGGCACACTTGTAACTCATCAGGATGGTGACGGATTTAGAGGAAGTGAGGCTGAATGATTTTTGAAATTGGGTCAGAAAGAATAATCTTTGAAACTGGGTCAGAAGAGTGACACGTTTTCCCCATTGTTCTCTGTGCACTCGTGGAGGCCTGGGCTGCCAGGTAAGGAGTCTAAACACTGTGTGGCTACTATGTTGTCCAGAAGCACAGGCCAAACAGTCAGACTGTGCATTGCCATTCCCTGGAGGGATCTCAGCTGAAATCAGCATGAACACAGTCCAGAATATTCCCAAAGCCAGACATCAGGTCGTCCTTAGCCACTGTGGTTTCCAAGTTGAGTCTTTCACAGAACAGAGAAAAACCCTCTTCAGTCCCCTCTGTTTGAATTCCTGACCCACAATATCCAAGAGCAATATAAAATAGCTGTTTAAAACTGAGAACATTCGTAGTAATTTGTTACGCCTTAACAGTAACTGGAACAGTCTTTTATTAATCCTTTTCCTCAGTTTGGAGAGTAGCCTAATGCTCTCAACAAAAGCTGGGACTGTGCCATTTGTAGGATTATTTGGATAATAACCACCTGTCTAGCTGGCTCTCAAATATTAACACAGTAGGATTTTCCAAGTAGGAAACCTCTAAAGTAATTGAGTTCATCAATATCAGAACTTACTAACACAAGTAATTCCTTCAGTGATCAGAAAATAAGTAAATTACATCTATCTTGACACTTCAATTTTAACCTAATAATTTATGGCTTAACAGTTTCCATGATATATTTTAACTTATTTCCTGAAGGACGCTTTGACTGTGATACACGATCGCAGGTGGCAAAGAGCACTAATGTAGATATCTTCTCAAGTGAATAAGGACTGATGATATTTGATGACCATCAAATTCAATTTCCCCATGAACAGCTACAATTCTAAGTCCTAGCAAAACCTGTAGGTCATTTCAGGTTTCATCTTTACATGCCAAGTTGTTCTGCTAAGTGAACCCCTCATTACCTATCATATCAGCAAGTTTTCTGTGTATATATCAAATAAACTTTAGAGAATTTATTAGTTAGAGTTCTCTGGAGGAAAAGATGCAGTAGAATATATACATGTTAAATTGGCTTACAGGATCAGAGGCCAGATATGATCGCAGTCCCATGCCAGAGCTGGAGGATCCAGTAGCTGCTCAGTCCAAGAAGCAGGAAGCCTGAGAACTAGAGTGGTCACTACCAAGTCAATGTCAAAAGGCTAGAAAACTGGAGTTTGATGGTCAGGTGACAGCAGCAGAAAAAGACACACCCTCTCGAGTAGAATAGATTTGTTCAGGCCAACTTCACCCTTCTTCATCTTTTCATTCCACATGCGTTGAAATCCTGTTGAATGTCACTATCCATAGTCAGAGTGAGTCTTACCTCTGTCCTACATGGCTGTCATTTCTGGAAACACAGACACACTCAGAAACATGCTTTACTAATTTCCTGGGCATCTCTTAATTTGAGATAAATTGACAATCAAGATTAACCATCACAGAACTTAGTTTTGGTGCTTAATGTGAGTCCCATTTTAATTTCAAAATGCAGCAGATATTGAGTTTTGTCCATCTGTCATTTGTGTTCAGAATTTTACTGTGGTTAATACTTCTTCAATTCTGAAAGCATTATTAGCTTTCTGTAACTATAACAAAATACCTGAAAAGTCAATTTTAAAATAGAAACAGTTTATTCTGAATTATAGGTCTGGGGTTCCAGACCATGATGATTGATTGGCTTCATTCCTCTGCATCTGTAGCAAGGCAATACATCATGATATGAGTGTGTGGAGGAACAAAATCACTGACATTATAAATTTGGAATCAACGCAGCAGCAGAAGGGAATGTTATCTACATTTCTCTTTGAAGGCACACTAGCAAGCACTTAAAGCCCTCCTGCCAGGCTTTACCTCTTAAGGTTTCTACCATTTCCCAGTAACCCCATCGTAGAGACCAAGTCTTGTCACATGGGCCTTTGGTCAAAGCTGCTGCAGAAGTTTAGCTATTGTTCCAAGTCCTGCTATCCATTATTCAATGAAAAACCATATGAGCACACACACAGTGTTTTAAATGGAACCAGGTCTAGGAGGGGCTGGGATTGGTCCTTTCCTCTAAATAGTAGAGCACTAGAGTTGAAATTTATAGTTTAATCTGGATGCAATTAGAATGTCTAAAAATTTAAAAACATTACTTTAGGAAAATTTTCTCATGCCCAAAATTACACTGAACGAAGACAAATATGTGGGATTTGATTCCAGTTTTTCAATGTGTAAAATTAACCTATTTTTTTTTACAAGATTTCATTCTTTAAATGTGACTTGAAATTTGTTTTAATAAAATTTATACAAATAGCTGCTCTGTACAAAGAGGTAAAAATCACATGGAAGAATCATAACATAAATGCAGGTAAAATTTGATAAATTTTGAGTGTCTTGAAAGATTTAATGATTAGGTTTATTCTGCAAACATCAATTTGGAAAACTGATTAAAGTTCAGGGTATATTAAAATTTGAGCATAGTTGCTAGACAGTGATTCAAATGTCAGGAGACTGTTTTCTGAGGCCCTATAAGCCATAGAAGGACAAAATAGACCCCTGAATCCTACAGAACCTTCATGACTTATTTTTGAATGTAGAAGACAAATCAAATACACTTAATAAAGTGGTAAGTGTGACAAATAGATATATTTGATCCCTGTGCTATGACTGAGTGCTTTCCAAAAGCCAAGATGAAAGACGAAGTAAATCTCTGGACACAATGAATATTACGTTTATTTGGGAATATTGGTCAGACCAAAGCAATAAATATCTAACAATAATCTGGAAAAAAATATTTGGTTATGTCCTGTGTGGCAATCCTTATGGAATTAATGAAAGAAGGCATTCTGTTGGAGTCTCTATAAACTGGATGTGACATTCAAAAGATACTGATATTTCTTTTAGTTCAGAAAAATAATTTGCTACTTTAACTGCTTTGAGGTGACATCAGTTTGAAATAATCTGAATTCCTCCTTTATATTTGCTTTTATATCATGAAAGTTATAAAGAGGATTTACTGTCTTTTATTATTAAAACTGCAGCTCAGATTCTGGCAATTGTATTTCCTAATTATGCTGGTAGGAAGGCTTCTTATCAAGGTAGTTTACTTATGAATAATGTTCTTTGTGCTGCTTCTGTGTTGGACAAGTTAGATTGCTTCTGACATCAGGCAGCAGTAAATTAGCTTTAAACCTGGCTGTGTTCTAGAAGACTAAAAAATTTATTTTGTCAACATTCTTGCATTCAGTTGAAAATAATTTGCTTTTTACCTGAGGTATATGGAGGTTTTATAATTTCAAATCGCCTTATGATTTCCATTAACTAAAAAGGCAAATTATACTTTACCTCAAGATATAAAATTTGTTTCATTTAACATTCCTTTTTTACTTTATTTAAAATGATACTGATTAATTTTGTCCTTTTATGATAAATTATACTTGTCTAGGAAACCCAGAGATGATAGGAGCAAAAGAAAGTTCTAGAGCATAATGTGAAAAGATTTAAGTGAAAAGTATCATATTTCAAGTAAATATCACAAAAGCAAGAGGTAGGAAACACAACCATAGAAACAAAAATAAAATTTATGGCTCTTACAGAGGAAGATAATGTTGATGAAGTGTGAGTTATGCCAACATGCAACTCTTTAAGCACTTTTCATGGCATGACCCATAGTTTTTGAAAGATCACACACAGGAAATAAAATCTTCTGCTGTGTATGGAAGTACTGACCTTATTTTAAAATGAACTTCTCTAAACGACTGATTTTAAAAAATAGAAAATAGAATAGTGGGCCCCTCCCCCTCACCTGCATGACCCCTGCAGCTGAAGGGAGTCTTGGTCACTCCTCCACCACAACGGAAGTCCTTGGCAGCTGATAGGAGTGTCAGCAACCCCTTATTCCACCTGCAGTACTTTGGTGGGCTGGCAGGAGCCTTGGCAACCCTTTCCCTCACCCAAAGTACTTCAGCAGGCTGGTAAGAGTTTATTGAGTCCTCCCACCAAGAAAAGGAACTCAGTAGGTTGGCAGGAGCATTAGAGCAACTTCCTCCCAACTAGAGGACCTTGGTGAGCTGCTAAGAGTTTGGTGAGCTCTTCTTCCATACTGACAACTCTGGGTGCTTGGCAAGAGTACCAGTAAGGCCTTCTTCCACTGAAGAAACTGGTCTTCCTGCAAGAACCCAGGTGGCACAGTAGGGTCCCAGTTGGGGCACACACTGGACAGGTGGGTCCGGTAGTCTGAACCAGTCTGAAGCTGCAGTAGCAATAAGAGTTAAGGGTTCATACACATCAATATTCCTGGGCTAGTCAGCCAGGCAAGAATATAGGGCTGACCCAGCCGGCCTCACAGGAGAAATTGAGGTGGCCCTCCCCTTCCTATGCTGTAGGGCCCAGCAGGTGGTTGGTGTCAGCCACAGAGTAGGACCCTAAGATACACATGATAGACAGGATTAGAATGATTCAGAAGACCAAAACATTAAACAAAGTTGAAAATGACAAAACAAAAAAGCAAAGTAAAATCTCAAACTCCCAACCCATCTGGAAGAAGTACAAGAGACACTGAAATAGAGGGCGTTGGAAATGATGCACCTGAAATTTCAGAAAAGATAGCAAGTGAAGTAAAGAAAAAAATCTATGAGTAAATAGGGGAAATCAGATCAAAAATAATCTCTTAGGTAAAGAAGGAAGTGAGAACTTTAATGCTCAGCATAGCTAGAGAATGTAATGATGGAAACCTTGAATGAACAATATAACAAAGGAATAGAATGAATGAAACAGAGTCAAAGAGAGATCCAGGAAATTAAAAACTCCATTGAAAGCTGTCAAAACTGCTTGAATGAAACTGAAGATAAACTTTCAGACTCTGAAGATAGGTTACAGGTAGTAATCGTGAAAGAAAACAACTATCAAAAATCACAGGGAACCATGAAATAACAATTCAACAGCTCCAATATGATGCAAAGAAAAACAATATAAAACTGTTAGGTGTCAAGGAAAATGCAGGAGTCAACACAAATTACACAAAAAGGCTATTTACAGAAGTGATAGGAGAAAAACTTCCCAAACATGGGGAAAGGGTCTGGCATGCAGATAAGCAAGGCAAATAGAACTCCAGCTAGACATAACCAAAATAAATCTACACCCAGATATACAATAATCAAAATCCCAGAAATTCAGCACAGGAGCAGAATATTAAAAGCTGTTAGAGAAAAGAAATAGATCACCTGTAAGGGAAAACCCATTCAGAATCACATCAGACTTGTCAACACAAACTCTCAAGTCAAGATGAGCTTGAACCCAGGGATGCTTCAACATATGGAAATCAATAAGTATAATCTGCCACACTAACGGAAATAGAGAAAAAAATTATATAATCATCTCAATAGATGCAGAAAATAACTTTTGATGAAGTTCAACTCTCATTCATGATAAAAACCCACAGAAAATCAGAAAAGATGATATATACCTCAGTATGATAAAAGCGATCTACGACAAACCAACAGCCAACATCATACTAAACAGACAAAAACTGAAAGCTTTCAATATAAAATAAGGAAAAATAAGAATGTCCACCATCGTCAAGCCTATTCAAGATAGTTCTGGAAATATTAGCTAGAGCAATTAGACAATAGTGAGAAATATAAGGAGTAATAAAAGGAAAGGGAAAAGCTACATTATCATTATTTGCCTATGACATGATACTCAACATAGAAAACTCCACCAAAAGACTACTAGAGTTGATAAGCAAATTCATCAGAATAGCTGGATAGAAAGTCAACACTCAAAAACCAATAGAATTATTGTAGACAAATAATGAACTCACTAAGAGAGAAATTATGGAAATAACAGATTTATTGAAATTTCAGTTAAAATATCATTAGCATACCTTACAAATCTAGAAATATTTCTAAAATTTGTATGGAACCATAAGAGACCTAGAATAGCAAAGGCAATCTTGGGCAATAAAGGCAAGGCAGGAGGCATAACAATCCCAGACTTGAAATTATACTACAAAGATACTGTGATAAAATCAGCATGGTATTGCCAAAAAAACTGACCTGAGGATCAATGGAACAGTTTAGAAGATACAGACAAAACTACAAAGAAACTCAGCCACATTATTGTCAAAGAGGCCAAGTATGTTCACTGGAAGAAAGAAAGCCTCTTTAATCAACAATCCTGGAATAATTGGCTTTCCACATGCTAAAGACTAAATCTATTCCCGTGTGTATCACCATGCAGTGCAGTAAGGTCAAAATGTATTAAAGATGTAAATATTAAAAGAGAAACACTAAACCAACTCGAAGACAAGATAGGTAGAGATATTGAAGACATAGGTGTAGGTAGAGTGCATGGAAAAAATGCAAACCAAAAAAGAAGTACTTCAAAGAGCCAACAACTGGGAACTCAACTTATTAAAATATTAACAAAATCACCCACACAGTGAAAAGAAATCCCACAGAATGAGGAAAAATTATCCAACTGTCCTTCAGACAGAAGACTCATAATTAGAACATAGAAAGAATTGAAAAACATTTGGCCTCTCAAATTCAAAGACCCTTTCCATAAATGGGCATCTGACATTAACATGCACTTCTCAGATAAAGAAATACAAATGCTAAGAAATACATGAAGAAACGCTGAACATCACTGGTTGAGAAATGAAAACTAAAGTAACTGAGACACTATATCTCTCCAGAAAGAATGACTGTCCTCATGAAATCAACAAATGTTTTTGGGGCTGTAGTGAAAAAGGAACCCTTCTCCACTGTTGGTGGAGTGTAGACTGGTGCAGCCATTCTACAGTCAGTGTGGAGATTCCTCAAAAAAGTAGGGTTGGATGTCCCATTTAATTCACCTATTTCCCTTCTGGCTATTTTCCCAGAAGACTTGAAAGCATGCCCCAGTAATATCTGTGCACCCATGTCTGTAACAGCACAATTTTCAATAGGTAACTTACATGTTTTACAGGAGGTTTGATTTTTATTTTTTAATTTTTATTTTAAAAAGAATAAAAACAAAACAAAATGAAGCAAATCAGAGTAGAACAATATAAATGATACAGACTTCAAAACAAGACAACAGGAAACCAACACTGGCTACCATAATGCTCCACATTTTCTTCAAAATAGCTGTCCATATCATCACACACAATAAAATGAAACAAAACAAAACAGGACAAAGCCAATCAAAACAAAAGAGTGAAAACATTACAGGATTTCAAAACAAGATAACAGGAAATCTACAATGGCTACCATAATGTGTCTTGTTTTCTTCAAAATAGCTGTCCATACCTTCATGCAGAATAAAATTGAGGAAAGCCAAACAGACTAAAACCAATCAAAATAAAAGAATGAAACCATAATAGGACTTCAAAACAAAATAAAAGGAAATAAACAATGACTACCATTATGTATCTTGCTTTCTTCAAAATACCTGTCCATACTATCTCACATAATAAAATTAAACAAAATAAAATAAAAAATAAAATAAAACCTATCAAAAAATAAGAATGAAAGCATTACAGGACTTCCAACCAATCAAAATGGATACCATAAAGTCTTATTTTCTTCAGAATAACTGTTCCTATCATCACACAAAAACAAAACAAAACAACAAATCCAATCAAACCAAAAGATTGGAAACATAAGATTTCAAAACAAGATGATAGAAAATCAACAATGATTACCATAATATATCCCATTACTTTCAAAATAGCTGCTCATACCGTTAGACACAGTAAAATCTAACAAAACAAGACAGAAAAAAAACCTAACAAATTTGTGAAAGTGATACAGGAATTCTAAACAAGATAATAGGAAATTAACAATGGTTACCACTTTCCCTTTTTAGGCATTTTCTCCCCTGTCACTTTCATAACTATTGTGCTTTTTGGATCCCACTAACTCCTTCAGTTTTTTATGTAAGGTATAGAACTCGGTGTTCACCTGTAGGAGCCCAAACCATTTCACCCGTGAGCATGATCTCCAGTTGCATCCAGTTACCTACAGGAGCTTCAAGATTATCCTACTTGAGAGCTGAGTCTCTTCCCATTGTATGAAAATATCATGCCTTGCTTATCCATTTTGTGATTGATGGGCAAGTTACCCTTGCTGGTGTCTGGTCTCCTGTCACATGGAACAATTGTTTTCTCTTCTTTGATTTTCAGCCTATGAAATTCCTTTTGAGTTAAAGTGTTTCTTTTATAGAGTATATTGATGGGCCTTGTTTCTTGATCCACTCTCCCTGTGTTTCCTTGTATTGGTGAATTGAGGCCATCTGCATTAATATTTACAACTGGCATGCATTGTTCATCTCTGCCACTCTGTCCTCCTGCTGTTGACCCTCCACCATTCCCCTTCATTCAACTGCCTGTCTTGTTTGGGGGTCCTCCTCTCCTGCTGTTCTTGCAATCATGATCATTTTATCTGTCTCTAGAATATCCTTCTGCACTCTCTGTAGGGTTGGTTTGGTGGCCATGACTTCCTTCAGTTGTTATCATGGAAGTATCTTATTTTCCCATCAATTCTGAAAGATAGTTTTGCAGGGTACATCGATCTGGGTTGGAGATTGTTTTTTTTTCAGGATTTGAAACACTTCACTCCAAACTCTTCTTGACTTGCTGATTTGTGTTGCTAAGCCTGCCATGATTCTGATGGGGTTTCCTTTATAGGAGAGCTGAATTTCTTGGATCTTGATTATTATATGTCTAGGCATAGATTTACTTTGGTTATACCTTGTTGGATTTCTGTATACATTGTTTAATCTTCTTTAATGCCAGATCCTTTCCCCATGTTTTGGAAGTTTTTTTGCTATTTCTTCTGTAAATAGCCTTTTTATGTCATCTGTGTTGACCTCTGCTTCTTTGCTGACACCTATCATTCTTTAATTATTTTTCTTTGCATCATATTGGAGCTGTTGAACTGTTATTTCTTGGTTCCTTGCTATTTTTAAGAGATGTTTCTTTCAGGATTGCTAGCTATGATCCTCTTTTCAAGGTCAGAAAGTCTATCTGCAGTCACTTTCAAGTGATTCTGCCAGCTTTCAATCGATATTTTAAATTTCCTGGATATCTCTTTGAATCTGTTTCATGCATTGTAATCCCTTCCTATAGTATCATTAGAGGTTTCTGTCATTTTCAGATGCTCTTTTTTTTTTTATCTATGTCTTCTTTAGATATGCTCAGCAATTGTTTCATTATGTTTGTCATCTCTTCTTTTACATGAGATATCATTTCTGATCTGATTGCTTTTTCAGTCCTTTACTTCAGTTGCTATCCTCTCAGAGATTTCAGGTGTGTGACTTGCATTTTTTTTCTATGATTGCATCTCAGTCTATGTGGACTGGAGGTCTGAGATTGCCTTCTGCTCCTTCATCTTGATGTGCTCCTGCACTCCACCCACGAAGCCATTTGCAGGGTTCCAGGCACTTCTCACTTCGGCTTCCCCTCTAGAGTGTAGGGAAATGGGACAGGCACCTGGGTTTTACTGACCAGGGAGGGAGCATGGTGTGGAGCAGGCTTCTTCAGCCCTGTGCAGTGACAGTGAGGTTTCCTTGATTGCCGGGGTGTGTGATGGTGTGGCTGCTCCTGCTCTCAGCCTGTGTGTGTCTACACTGGGTCTCCTTCAGTGGTGGCAGGCACACAGGGGTGTGTTTGTCTGATTCTCCTATTGGTTGTTGGCTGCCTGAAGGAAGCAAATGTCTCCAGTAGTTGCCTGTGAGTGCATGGGTTGTGTCTGGCTGTGTCTTCCTTACCATGGTGGCTCAACTTAAGACTTATAGGGAACTGGATGCATCTTGAGACCATACTCATAAATGTAATGTATCAGCCTTGCTGGTGTAAATATTGTGTTGTCTCCCCAGTGTAAAAAAAAACTGAAAGAGTAAATAAGATCTAAACTGTACAATAGATATAGTGAAATGAAAGGGAATGAAAGTGCTCAAAAAGAAAGAACAATTGGGGTAGGGGAAAGGTAAAAAGGTGAAAAGAAGAAGCAAATGCTTGTAATTATGTATGTATACATATAGATATGTTGATATATATATATGCAAGATAGAGAACTATACTACTTACCTGTTAGTTCATAAGGAAGAACAGTTTGTGTTTCCTTTGTTTGATAATGTGATCATTTTTCATCCATAAATCTCACAGTCTGAACAACTAGTTTGAAGATAACAATATGCACTGTATTAATTATTGCTAATTTCCTCTCTTATTTTGCTTTGAAATTCTGTATCATTTATATCCTTTTATCTTTATTTTGTTTTTTAAAATAAAAAAACTGAAGAGTGCTTACCTGGGAAGACAATCAGGCTTGTTAATGGGTGTGGAGGTAGAGTAGGCCGTGAGTAATCATTTTAAATATTTTATAACATGGTGGCATAACTATGATTGACAATAAATATTTCCAAGTAGCTAATAGAAAATATTTTGAATTTTTCTAACATAGGAAAATATTGCATATCTGATAGATATACCAATTACTTTGATGTGATTTTTAAATATTGTACATTTGAAATGTGATTCTATACCCCATATGTACAATTAATCAATTAAAATAAAATTTTTATATATTTAAAATTTAACTTGTTAAAATTTCACATGCTATCTGAAAACATAACATAATATTTTTACTTCAATATACTCTAAGGACAAGGGGTTTCTTGAGGTTAGATAACCATTTAGAAGAATAATTGCAGAATAATTCTTTCATTTTTAGTGGATTAACTTTTGTAATCACTTTTAAATTTACCAAGGTGCAATAAGCTCTGATACTCAATTTGTTTTTATACACTTAATTAAGATAATCATGGTAATTGTTGCTAAAATATCAAGAAGGATTCCCGGCTCATGTTAGGGAGAACATACCAACCTTAGCTCATTTTAAATAACAATGAAATTATGCATGTAGACTTTGTTTCTGAGTACGTTTCCTCTGTCTTGTGCCTGAATGTTCCCCAGCACAAGAGCTGTATGTACTTGAATTTCCCAGAACTTCTTTCTGGTTGCATAGCCAGTAAACAAATGCTTAGTGGAACACAACTGGTTTCAGGTGAAACAAAATTATTTATGCATTTCTGTAAAGAGCACCTTGAAAGGCAAAATATTTACAGTGAAAAAATACTAAATTTTACTATTTTTAAAAGGAGATATGTTCCTTCATTTTAAAAGATTTCATTGTGCCAAACCGTATGCTTTGTTTTCACTAATGCTACAGCTAAACAGTGCATCTCCACGGGCTGGCACTCTTGTCTGTATGTCCTGTCAGTGTCAGCATTAGTTCCTGGGACAGGGTTAGTACTTTATTTGTGTGCAGCATAAGCCAAGCAGCAGACGGCACTGAAGAAGAGACCCAGGTGGAAGGGAAGGATCGTGTCTTAGGCTGTGGTACTGAATAGGAGAGATAGAACAAGTGGAGGCCAGAGAACAAGAAGGCCTAAAACTGGAGACAAAGTAAAAACAATTGTGAACAAATATAGTCCTAAGAAGTATCAGTCCAGAAGAGCATGCCAGGATGTAGGTTCTCAAATGGAATATAGATTGAAGTGGAGTGAGGCATTCAAATGATGGATGCGAGGTTGGAGAAAATAGAAACCACTGTGGTTTTGCTCCTAAATGTCACCCAAAATTCATTTAATAAGTCCTTGACTGCAAGATTGTGATATATAGATCACCCTCAGGATAGGTCATCCTACCCACTTGATAATGAAGACTTTTTCTGCTGAGATTAACTTTGGTAAATATTTACAGAAGACATAAATGTCTTTATATCCTTTGCTCACATGGAGAGGTCTATTGTGTTAGTTACTTTTGACTTGTTGCTGAGACAAAATACCCAATACCCAAAATTAAGGAAGAAAAGGTTTAGTTAGCTCACAGTGTGTGGATGTTTCAGTCCATTATCACCTAGCTCCAAAGCTGAGAGGCATGGCAGAAGAGAAACAGTTCATGGCTGCAGAAAACAGCAAAAGTAATAAGAGCAAAACCAGGCAAAAGGGAAAAAGGGGAGGAGACAGATTTTTTCTGTCCCTCATATTGTATGTAGGCTACTCACCCTAGGGTGGGTATAACACTCACACCCAGAATTCCAGTAGTAGATAATGAATCAATCACAAACTTTACATTCAGCTACCTCCAAAAAGCACCACCCCACATGACTGCATGAAACTTGTGGAGACATGCAGACACAAACCATAACATGTACCCACAGAGCTCTTATGAGAATATCTTTGTCAGCAATTTTCCACTAGTCTTCCTTCCAAGTCCTGACCATCTGGCCAGATCACTAGTTATAACCCATGAATCAGTATTTAGACAGAGGAGGGGCAGGAAGAACATGAGACTCATAAATCAGACCAGAGAGGAAGCAATATGGTCAGGACTTGGAATCCAGCAACTTCTCAAAGCTGGGAACACGATTCTTGTTTAACTTCTTAAAGGAGGGTATAAATTTTTAAAACCCAAATTCAGTATTATTTACTTCTTTAAACCACTTACTATGTTTATAGTGTACTTTCCTCCTAAAGAAGTTTCTTTCTTGGGAAGAACTGTTTGAAGAAGTGTTGGGACTGTTTATTATTGTCATTTAGCATAAAGGCTTTGTCCTGCTTCCTTTCAGTAGGCTCTGACAGCTTGCATAGGTCCATGATTTAGGGAAGTTCCTTCTACATTTGCTCTTTACCTTTTCATGGTTGGATACATCACCTTCCAATAACTACCAAATGTGCACAGTTTTTGGTATGTTTTTAGACAAAACACTTGGTGGTTTTTAAGCAGATCAATTTTCTTTTATTATTTAGCCTAAAACTAGAATTACTTTAATGTAATATTAATTCTTATCACAGTTCATAAAACACTAAGAGAACAAGGCATCAGGTAACTAGCCAAGCATGAAACAGAGTTTGCTATAAATATCAAAAATGAATTCATCATAATTGAGTAGGTTCCAAACATAAAATATCCCTGCTCCCTGAAGTGTACAAACGCTGTTGTATTAACAGAATAGTAGCACGTTCAGTTTTGAAAACTTTTCCAGTTTCCATTTTCATTCTAATTATCAAGGACCAAATGTCATCATTATTACTTAAAACAACATCAACAAAAAATAACATCTAAATAAGGTGCAGTTTTAAGCTGATCTTATGAAGGAATATCACATATATATGACTGTGTGTTACATATAACGCATAATGTCTTCTGAGAGCTGATGAATATAGAAATTTACATGTATTCTGTACATTGTATCACCTTTATCATTAACTTAGGAAACCAATAATGTTATTTCTGAATACAAAATAGAAAATAACCTGAAATAGCTTAAGTTGCAATTAAGTGTTTTATTTTTATTAAAGCTTTGCAGATAGCTTCAAGAGAAAAGTTAAAGATAAACAAAACATGATTTTTTGTTACATGTGGACAAACTACAGTTAGAAAAGTTAAACATAACATGTAAAACTATGAATATTAAACCAAAACCAAAAAATAATTCAGTCAAAGAAAAGTTAAGTTCTATCTGAAAAAGTACTAGCTTGCCACTGTACCAATATACTAGATACCAAATCCCTAATAGAGCAAATGACTTGCTTAAAATTTCCAGAATGTGAAATTTTTTACTGTTGTACTTCCAATAAACTATGTCATCTGAGTAAGCTACTCTGCTATTCATGGTTTAGACACGTAGTTCTGAGTTTGTATCTTTAGGGCCATGCTATGTTAGAATTGAGAAAAAAACTGCTTAACTGCAAGTAGTATTTATAAAGTGTCCACCACAAGTAATTGGTATAATTATCATATTTGATAGCAACCTAGAGCTAAAAAATCTAATGATTTAAAATTTTCCCTAAATTACTAATGACCCTGTACTTAAAATAAGGTTACAACCTGACAAACCTCTGGAAATTCAAAAATGCATTTAACGTGCCTGAGTCACTGCGTGTCACAGCGTAGCTCACAGCACGCTGGTGCTGGTGCGTGGTGGTTTCCCTGTCGTGGGTGCACCGAGAGCTCAGGCTTGCGGCTGTTGCCCCCTCTTGTAAGAGGGTATCATGCCCATCTTTGTGAAGAAAGACACAATTGCAACTCTCAAGTAAGGATCCTAGTGAATGTAATCACTGTGATATATCATAAAGTGGGAAAATCAGGCTAAGCCATCATGAACTGTGGTCATCTGTAGTATGAATGAAATATGTTATTTTGCAAATGTGTAAATGAACCAGGGCTCAAGTTTCTATCCAAGGAGAACCTGAAAACCTAGGAACTGGCCAAAGAATCCACAGCTAGGTTTTTTTTATTTTTATTTTTATGTTTGCATTGTTTTTCCTGAAGGGGAGAGGTAAAGTTGAGAATACGGAAAGGGAAGGGTTCTGAGTACACAGTCGTTTCACTTTTGGTCTGTTCTGTGGAAAATGGATTTTTACTGTTTAATTTAGTTTTGGGAGAGGAGTGATCAACTAGGTATAGTCACATGCACCTTCAAAATGAGTGTAGATTTTGTGTGGCTCACATTTGCCTTCATTACCGATTATCTAAAATGACTGAATGGAAAGGAAATACACATCCCTCTTATTGCTTCTTCCCTAAAAATGTCAGTTTTAATGATATGACTCTCCAAATATGTAATTAACCAAAATAAAGTCAGAAAGGCATATAGTTATAGACTTTGTTTACAATGTTTTTGTAAAGTAAACGAACATAATTTCATAAGGTAACTTCTATGTTTGACTTAAATATTGCATAATGCTTTTCCAAGAAAGTTATTACTTCATTTAGGTAGATTACTTGTGCCTTAGGCTTGAGTGCTTAGAATAAGCGCGACTTAAGTAGAAGATTCTTGAATAAACCCAGCTTTATATTTTAATTGCTATTTCTACCATAACATTGGGGATACTTGGAGCTGTATCTTCTGGATTAAATTTTATCAGTTTTAAGTAAAAGTTTATTATAATTCTGTAGTGTCATACAATGGTCTTTAGATATGGATCTGCACTGCCAAACAGAAAAGATAGAAAATGAATTTTTACTTTCTAATACTTAAGTGTCCTGGTGCTAAAATAAGTAGGACAAAACCATTCATATAATTTCAACTTCTTTTATTTAAATGTACAAAATATTGCCACTAAATCTCTTTTAGATTGAAAGAGAACATTTACAGTGCTCATAGGTTTAATGCAAGTTTTGAAAATTATGGAGAAAATACACATTTAGCTTCTGTTTATCATTTATTATGTCCAAAATTTCATGCTTTACTATTCAACAACAAATTTTTACTGAAGAATATTTTATAGCAACAATGAACTCAGATCACTTTTTTGTCATTTTAAAAGTAGAAGTACAAAAGACTCAGAAATCTGAACGTTTTCATCAAAAGTAAAACATAGACTTTTTGTACTTGTTAGCTGATGTCTTGTACAGCAAATATCCCATGTATCTGCCACTAGGACAAAATACTGTGTGTAAACATTTTAAGAGGAAGAAACTTCTACTTTGCTTAGAGGTGTCAATCTGTGGTTGTTTGGCCCTGCTGCCTCTGGGCCTGCGGTGAAGGTGACCCTTACGCCAGTGTGTGGAGCAGAGCTGCTCACCTCATGGGAGACAAGAAGCAAAAGAGAATGATGGAGAAGGGCCCTGTTTCTTTCAAGTGCATGCACTCAGCAACACAATCTCTTTCCACAGGGCCCCAATTTTTAAAGCTTCCACCAGTTATCAACAGCACCATCACCTGGGGACCAACACTTGGACTCCTAGGGAACATGTGGTGTCCAAATCATTACACTCTATAGGTTGTGACTGGGCCAGGACTATACAGCCTTGTTGTTCTTGTGCATGTCTAAGTCTCTCCTGAAGTAAAAGTAACAAGTGTCTGTGTGGATTTCACTTATTCACTACTGAACAGTTAACATATTTCCTAATCACTATTGATTTTTAACTTTAAAAATATTATAACTTAAGGAATTTCATAAAGGAAAAATTCACTTGAAACTTATTGAAAGTGTCTATCATATTTCCAAGAAAAACAAAAAACATGGTCTCATTAGGCAGCCTCTAAAATGACATTAATGATCTCTATCTGCTAGTGTTCATGTCTTTATTTTGGGCACTAGAGCTAGAGTGTGCTTTCCAACAAATAGAACAGAACTTCCATCTCGTTTTGTTATCTGCCTCTTTGAATGTCTCTTTCTATACTCCATTTCCAAATGTAGAAAAACAGATTTCTATTTTATGCTTAGTCCTTACAGGTTATTTCTTCAAGGAACTGAACTGATGTCTAGTCACTAGACTGTGAAGAGCTGATATATGCCAATATTCACATAAATGAGCTAGAATGTAGATATTCTAACAGTAATCTTATTAATAGGAAAAATAAATGAAATCTGTTAATTTAATATTAAAGAAGGACATCAAGGAATATTTTTTCTTCATAGACTTTTCTAGGAATCAACTAGTGAATTCAGTTTGATCACAGCAATAGTAGAACATTATTGTGACAATTCATATATGCATTAAAACATCACAGTACACTCAGTGAATATGCACAATTAGTATAGGTTGAGTAAAGATTTAAGCCAATTATATGAAGAATTTTGTTGTCAAAAATCAGAGACAAAATACAAATGAAATCAACTTGACAGATTATAAAAAGAGGAGAGATAATTTTTTGGTTAAATAGAAAATTTTGATGATTCATGGGACATTGATGCATATGAAGCCTCAATAGTATGAAATTGTTTCCATATAACTTAACATTATCCAATATAAGGGAATACTTACAAAAGTATCTTTCATTGTTTAAAGTAAAATTCACAAGTATTATCATTCAATCAAAGATAACCAGACCTATAGAGAATCAGGAAAATGCAAGCCACAAGGAAGAGAGCAGCTTGGCCAACTGAAACCACTTCAGAAGAGCGATCAGTGTTAAAAGGACATTCAAACGGTTACTATAACAGCATTTCATGGTTTTAAATGTTAAGGAGAAACATAAAAGATATCTGAAGAGCTATACAATTAAACCTCCAAACAAGGCAACTGCAATACATAAGAAAGAAATACGTTAGATAGGATTAAGAACATATTAGGTATTGTAGGATGAAAAATTAATGGATTGGAAAACATAGAATAAGATATCCAAAATAAAGTACAAACAATGAAGTAAGATAAATGAATGATCAATAATCTGTAAAATATCTTCCAGTATTCCAATTAAGTATAATTGGGACTCCACAGAGGAAGAACAAAACATTTTAAAGAAATAACATCCAAAATTTTTACTCTCTTATAAAAATTGTAAAGCCATTATAAAAGATAAATGAACCCTCAAGCACAGGAAAAATGAAGAATATTCACATTAAGATGCTTGTAAAACATGGTCAAAAGAAATAGTAAATGGGAATTAATAAAGCAATGGTAAATGTTAAAACTATACTGAGAAAGACATATTCAATATGAAATCACAAAGAATGATAGCATATTTCTCATTAAAAACATAGTGAGAAAACATAGAGAAATAACTTTAAATTAGCAAACTATCAACCTAGAGATGTATAACAGTAAAAGTTGTCTTTCAAAAATGAAGATGAAATGCTGTGCTTTCCAGACTTAAAAAGTTAGAAGAATGCATTACTGGAACTACAGGAAATGTAGAAGGGAGTCCTGTAAAAGAAGAATACGATTCCAGTTGGAAATACGGGTCCACACAGAGGAATAGAAACATCAAGCGTGGTAGCAGTGTAAAGCTGTGGTCTTATGTGAAACTCTTTAAAGGTAACTATTTAAATAGAAATGACAATAACATATGGGTATTTTAATGTATATAAAAGTAAAATTTACAACACAAAGCTTCAGATGGGAATAATACAAATAAATTATTGTAAATGTCTAATAGTATAAGTAAAATGATGTAACATGACATATATTATTAAAAATTTGAAGATGCTTATAAAGAATCTTAAAACAGACACTAAAATAATACAGCATTTTTTTGCTACTATGCCAAGAAAGAATATAAAACAGTACCTTTGTTGATTAATTTTTTGTGTCAGCTAGGATATAATACTCAGATCAACCATTAGTCTCCTTGTTTCTAAAAAGCATTGTTAGATTCATGTTTAAACCAGTAAACTGAGTAAAATTGGGTGCCCTCCACAAAGTGAGCTGGTCTAATCTAATCAGTTGGCCATCTTAATTGGAAAAACAAAACAAAATAAAACAACAGACCCTCATAAGGAAGAGCCAGTTCTACTAGCAGATTTCCATATTTGAATTTTTTGTGTTACCAGCCTGCCTGGACCATGTAGATAATGGATGTATTAGCCTCTATGATTCCATGAGCTAATTCTCATTCTCTCTGTCTTTATCTCTCTGCCTCTCTCTGTCTCTGTCTCTCTCTGTTTCTGTCTCTATCTCTCTGCCTGTCTCTGTCTCTGACTCTGTCTCTGTCTCTCTGTCTCTGTCTCTCTCCATGCATGATACATATACACAAACACATCTTATTAGCTTTATTTCTCTGAAAGACTTTAATATAGGATCATGAAACATATATCCAGTTACATCAAAAGAATGCTATAAAAGAGTGAACTAAATAAAAAATTCCAGTGGGTAATAAAGAATGGATGGTAAGAAAGAAGACCTTATTAATAATCATACTAAATATAAAGGATCTAAGTATATTCTTTTAAAACAGAATTTCCAAATTGGATTCTGTTACAGATTAAAAACTGGTGGTCAACTTAATATCAGCAGAATTAAATAACCATGGTGCTGGGCGTAGATGTTCCACCTGAAGAAAGTTGCCAGCACAACTAGAGATGTGGAAGAGAAGAGAGGGTGTTGAGGCATTGTGGGTTCTCCTGTGTGTTGCTGTTTGAGCCGTTGGTTCTCCTGGAGACGCTCTGGTCCTTACAACTAGGCATTGCTTCCTGGCCCCGGAGGGAAAGAAGTGTGTCATTTAATCTCCAGGATGAACTCGTCACACTGTGCATATCATCGCAGAAGCTCGGGGCCTCTGTGTCTCTGAGGATGGCTGTGGGGCTTTTCAGGACAGCCCTGGTGTTTGTTGTGAGTGTGGCTTCTCAGCTCCAGCATAGAACCCTCGATCTACCAGCACAGCTCCTTCACCCTGCTGGCATAGACTTTCTGGATTCCACTATTGACCTTTGGGCCTTCCCATCACAGATCCATAAAAGAGACTGGTGTGAGTCCTTCTTGTGGGCTCTAGACCTCCAGTTGGACTTGTGGAAGGCTTTGTCATGAGCTCTGGGTCTTCATCTGGACTCAGGTGGGACATTGCTGTGGGATTCAGGCCCTTGACTAAATATTCTATGTCTTTGGTGTTGTAGACAGATTTCCTGCATTTTCTTGCGTTAACTCTGGGTGACTACCATAAATAATATTGTAAACTCCATGTCCTGATTCTAATTGTTCTCCTCACAACTCCTGCCTACAGTAGATTCTAAAACATAAGATCTGATGCTTATCTCTCTATAAGAAGCACACATTATTAATAAGGAAGGCACAAATTAGAAGTAAAGCACATAAACATAGACACAAAAATCCTTAATAGTATTTTTGAAATCAGAATCCAGGAACTCACTGAAAAGATCATGACTAAGTCAGTTTTACCCCAGTGATGCAAGAATGGTTCAACATATTCAAATTAATGAATGTAATAAAGCATGTAAATAGAATAAAGGACAAAAATCTCAGGATCATCTCAATAGATGCAGAAAAATCTTTTAACATGACTCCTTCATAATAAACCCTAACTGAATAGTTATAAGGAGATTCTATTTCTGATAAAAGCCAGATATGATAACCCCCTACCTAACTAAATGGGAAAAACCAAAGCATTTCCTTTAAAATTTGGAAGGAGTCCAGCATGTCCACTCTCACCTGTACTACCCATTATAACACTCAAAGTTTTAGGCAGATCAACCACACAAGAGAAAGAAACAAAATATAATTAGAAAAAAAGTCACAGTATCCTTATTTGGAGATGCAGGATGCTTGCACAAGAGATCCCCAAAACCTCCACTGATCAAGTTTTAGATCTAATAAAGGGGGCAGGATAAAAAGCAATCCAAAGAAGTCAGTATTATTCCTGTACACCAATAATGAATTCACTGGGAAAGAAATCAAGACAATTCTACTCACAATAGCTTCAAAAAATTAAATACCTAGGGATCAACCGAACCAAGAAAGTAAAAAGACTAGACATTAAACATTATAGACCTCTGCAGAAAGAAACTGAAGATGTTAAAAAATGGAAATATATCCCTTGTTTATGGATTAGAAAAACTAATATTGTGAAAAAAAGTAATATTACCAAAAGTGGTCTATACATTTAATGTAACCCCTATTAAGGCCAAAAAATATTCTTCAGAGAACTAAAACAAATAATCCTGAAATTTAGATGCAATTGGAAAAGACTTAGGCAATGCAGTATTAAGCAAGAAGGGCACATCTGGAAGCATCGCAATACCAGATTTCAAGCTATACTACAAAGCTATGGTTTAGGCAGAAAAATAGACCTATAGGCCAATGAAATAGAACAGGAGATGCAGAGGCCAGCTCACACCCCTACAGTCACCTGATACTTGACGAAGGGACCAAAATATAATTTTATCAAGACCACAAGCAAGCTGTAAGATTGTTACCTTAACTTTACAAGCACAGAAACTGAAATTAAAAGTGAGAACTTTCCATTTTTGCAGATTACAAGGCAGTAAGTGCAGGCTGGATTTGCCTTTGGGTTTGACAGTTTTTAGATTTCTATGATTCTGTACTACTTTACAAAATATTTTGTTCCATAATTTGTCTCCCTTCTAAATGAATAGTTCATTCAGGCTAATTTATAGAAAATGGTGGACTGCTTTTAAAGCAAAGATGTAAACTTACTATAGTCACTCAAGACTTTGCAGTTCTTAATCATGATCAAAGCATTATACAAATAATTTGAGAACTGGGGTGCTTTCCCAGAAAACTCTGACAGATTTGTTTGAATCACTTGAGCCAAAATTGTACAGATCAAATAAGAAGTACAAGTATAACACATTGAATGCTTTTTTTATATTTGCTTTGTAGCTGTTGTTTGAATTATTTATGCTTAACAAATTCTTAAATGAAAAATATAACATGAATATAAAGGGAATTTATTAATTTCTGGGAATATATCCTAACTCATGTGTACACAGTGAGGTGATCACAATTGCTCTGGATGCTTAACCTTAATTTTGCCATCCTTGGACATATCCAGGTATTAAAGTTGGAAAAAGATCTGATTCCAAGATCTAGGAAAATGGAAAAACCTAAAATCTGAAGGAATATGCGAAGTGTTTGGGGATTTGTAATCTTCTAACAGAGATGCAAACATCACTGTGATCATTTGGTAGAAATGCAAGTGCTCCTAAGTATGATTCAAAATAAAAATTTAGATGTCCTCAGGATTCATTGTTTTGGACAAACAAATCCTCTGCAATAATCTCTCTGCTGATACACTGATTACTAGTTTCCATAGGTCCTACATACCCTAAGCAGGAAATTCAATCTGACTAGGCTTCCTTCATCATAAAAATGCAATGGTTTTTATCCATGTTTTCAGTTAAAATTGCAGAAGCATATCCATTTAATGGTAAATAAATAGGTTTTTAAATAGGCATTTTGCATGCATTTCCAATAGCAGCAACTGAGAGCATAGTCTTAGGATGAATAAAAAAAATAAAGCAAAGAGACTTTTTTCTTTTCTGTTTTTGGTATACATATCAAATCACTTTATTCTCTCCAGCAGTTAAAACTACAAGATAGATTAAGGAAAAATTATACTGTAACATGTTCAATCAAAAAGATATCTTGGAAGATATTAAAAATGAATTACTAAATTGAGAACAACAAATGTTAATTAGAGTAAATAATTTTAGTCTTGATGAGTGTAAGCATACAAACTAAAAATAGTGTTTGGATGATTTAAGAAGGTATTTAAACATATTCTAAAATATTCTAGTATTAGAAGATCTATGTATTTGTGCATTTGTGCTCAATTTTAAGATAGTTTTAAGAAGCTACTCTAAACTTAGAATATATAATCACTGTTGCTATATGTAATGGTAGCTGCTAGCTGGAGTTGTTTTTCCTCTGAGCGTTCTTCAAAGAAACTTTAACATATGTATCATTGCATTTTTTACATTGTACTTTAGAAATCTTCACTGAGTGTTACATTTTCTTGGTGACTTCCAACACTATTTTCTCAAGTGATTCTGTAACTTCAGAAAGGACACAGTCCAATCTCTTATGAAATGGCCTTTGTTATAAAAAATGTTCTCATTTCCTCCTCTAGAAAAGACACACTAAAAATAAACCTGGCTGTTTTGTTCCTTTCCTATCCTCCTTACCAACTCTTTTCTTTCTTTAGGTGACTGGAAACCATATAGGAGAGATTCTTTCATGGCTTGAAAATTGCTTTTATGGTATATAGTACTATGTCTACTGATGACTTTTTTCCATTTTAAACATTAAACATTTGATTCTCAAATGTACACAATCTTGTACACTTTTCCCAAGCCTAGACATTTTCTCAGATTCTCAGTCGAAAGCTTACAAAATAACTGCACCAAGCGGAACCTTCCACATTTTGGCATCACGTCGTATTGCCTGCTGTTAGCTGTGGCAAGTACTGCATTGGGTGGTTCACCTGGCACCCACGCAACTGTCCTTCTCTCACTCCTGTCTCAGTGCTAAGGGCTGAGAAATGAAACCCTAAAATCTTAGTCTCATTTTGAGGCACTGGAGATGCAAAATGAATAAAGAAACAATGTGGATGAGGGATAAATTTGTGAAATGGCCAATAAAGTAGTAAATGTGACAGCGATGCATGCATGAGGGTCTGACAGAGCACATGGAAATATCAATTGCACACTGCTCATTTGGAGATTGTAGCGTCCCAAGACACTGTTGATGCATACAACGCATCAGCCAGTTTTCTGTGGCTGTTACACCTGACATGTATAACAGGGGAAATGCTTATTTTGGTTCGCAGTTGTAGAGGTCGCATTCCTCTCCATGGTGGGAGGGCAGGGCGGGAGAAAGCTTCTCACGTCATGGCAGGCAGGACACAGTAATGGAAAGAATAAAAGAGAAAGGGCCCAGGACTAGATACAGTCCTTGTGATCAGTGTCAGGGATCCACCCAGACACTCCTGACAGTGACTTTGCTAGTCTTTCAGGGATCTCTCAAGCCAACCAAAATTACAATCAAAATTAACAGTCCCACACAATAAATCAATGGCCTGTGCCAAGTGCAGACCATGTCAGGGCAGTCTGGAATTTGCTTTGAGAAGAAAATAGGTATCTAATTCTAAAATGATGTCAGAACTTATTAAAGAATAAAAAACCAAACTCAGTATCTCTCCTCCACTTTTATTTCTCTTAAGTACCCTGTCAACAGCCCTTTGGTATTAGAGTTCACTTTGTCTTTCCTTGCATCTAAGCCATCACCAAATTCTACTGATTCTTCATTAGTACTGGGTTGCATTTTTCTCTTTTCAGTTTTTTCTTTATGCCACTGAAACTGCAGCATTAGACAAGGATCATCACCTGTATCACCACTGCTGAAACGAGTTCTTGTTGCTCTCTTGGATTCTAGTCTTTTCTTGCAGATCAACTGTGATCCTTAACTGTGGATTTGTCAATGTGACTTGAATAGGAATGACCTAGAGGATTAGTAAATTCGGATAGTCTGTGGCTGATTGACACACAGAAAGACAAACTGAAGGGAGAAGTAGTCACCCCAGACGTGAGTAGTACTCAGCAATCGATTTGTAACTTGGACACAACATAAAGGGAAGAAGAAGGGTTCCAGTCCTTGCCATGGCCTTAGGGGACTGGTCCCATTTTTCAGCCTTCTAGCACAGATTCCAGCTTTCCAACATAGAGTCTTCCCTGTGACAACAGTAGGCTTCAGACCTTCACCCACTGACTGTTACTGGACCCTCTGGCTCCCTAGCATTCAGAAGGTCACTTTGGACTCTTCCATCTCTGATTCCACAGACGATCATCAGGACTCTTCTTCTGTATCTGTCAGTCTACCTAATAAACACACACACATTTTATATTGCTTATGTGACCCTAGTGCTCTCTAACTAATATAACAATTCTGTCCTATTTTGTGAATACCTTTTCCAATGAAACAGCAAACCTTAACATGTCCCGTGCTACAGTGGATCATTATCTCCAATTCACCACTCCTTCCCTGTTGGCTGTGGAAATCTGCATTGACTGAGATTATGGGGTGTGGCTTATTTTTTGAACACAATTCAGAAAAAATGAGGGTTTACCAACCAGTCTGAGCTGATGTCTTCAGTGGCATCACATTGCCCCTTAAGGTCCTGTGCTCCTGAGATCCGTCATGAGAACAGCATGCCTCTCTAAGCATTACACCAGCGCTGACTCCCCAAATGAAGACAGACAGAACACACCTGAATTTAGGCTAAAAATTTGCAGTAAAGACTGCTCAAGCCAAGCTTACTCAAGCTCCACAGGAACAACCTACCAGCAGAATTACGAACATCAAAATCAATGTTCACTCTTACTAGCCACTAAGATTTAAAGGTCATATGTTACAGAACTACTGATTCCTAGATTGCCTGCTTAACAATGTTTAAATTCCTGGGCTTGTCCTTGAAGTTGTGGTCACTGCTCTTGTCCTTTCTTAGTTTCAATTTTGCCACTGCATGAGGAATATGCATGGGGACACTCTCTTTGTCACCAGCAGCATTCACAGTCCTGCTGTGGCATGGTCTTCATATTAGACTCTTATTTCCTTCAGAGCCAAACTCAGAAAACTCTTCTGCACAGTCTGTTCACCATAAATTGATAAATTGATGCTTTGAATTTCAGAGTGTTATTCACCTAGTCTCTGTTCAAATCTTGTTGCATTTCCACCTCACACTTCTGCTATTGACCTTTTATGGTCAAAGGTGCAAGTATGGGGTGGAGGAGTTTCTCTGTTGTGGTAGTAACTTGGGCTTGACAGGTGCAATGCCTTACATATGTGGGGGCTTTTAGCAAGTTATCTCTTCTTTATGAGCCTCCATGCTTCAGTATTAATCAGAGATAAAAGTCTCTACCTTAGAGGAAACTTACATAAAGAACTTATGTTAAGTTCTAAGCATAAACCCAAACTGGTGTGTTGAATACTAGTAGCTAGATGATAAAATAAAAGTCTTTATTACTTAAAAGACCTACATCATTTACTACAAAGTATTTTCTACCTCACTTCTCAAATTTAATGTATGTAGTAGGTATTAAAATGCTTGTGATGATGGTGGTGGTAATAAAAATCCTTCTCTCTACCCAATCTATTAACACTCAAAACATTGTATCATATATTATTGTAATAAAGACCTGTGATTCAGCCAGGTTTAGTGGCACACACCTGCAATTCCAGCATTCAGGAGAACAAGGCAGGAAGATCGCTGCAACTTCAAGGCCAGTTTTGGCTACACGGTGAGTTCAAAGCTAGCCTGAAATACACAGAGAGCTTGTCTTAAAAAAAAATCATTGTTTAGAACAGAAACATTAACTCAGTTATTCAACAATATTCATAAGATGTTTTTAGAGCTGAGAAAACCAATAAACAGTAATAGATTTATTGTTATCATGAATTTTACTGCTTAGTAAAGGAGAAACAGAATTTAGAAGCATATGATATAATGCCATGGTTTAATGATTTTTTTTTTTAGTTCAGGTCTCTTCTTTTTTAAAAAAATTTTTTTACAGAGAATAAAATAAAAGAGGACAGAACAACACAGATCAGAATAGAACAATACAAGCAACACAGCACTTCACAACAAGACAATTGGATATCAACAGTAGCTACCATAATATCTCATTCTTTGAAATAGTTGAGCATAGCTTCACAAACAATAATACCAAACATAACAAAATAGAATAAAAGCATTCAAGAGAATGAAACTATTACAAGGCATTCTGAACCAAATAACAGAAAATGAACAATGGCTACTGTAATATCTCATTTTCCATAAAAATTTTGTTTATATTATTACACATATTAAAATCCAGTAAGACACAATGTGATAGAACCAATGGTAATAGAAGAACAGAAACATAGTAGGACCTCAAAGCCAGATGATATTGAATCAGCAATGGCTGCCACAATGTCTTGTTTTCTTCAAAGTAGCTGTTCATACTATCACACATAATAAGGTCAAATAAAGCAGAATAAAACCATTCCAACCAAAGAATAAAAACATTACAAGTCTTCAAAGCAATGTAATGGGGACCCATGATTACCATAGACTCTTATGTACTCTTACCTTTTCTTACACTTAGGGAGACTATGCGGTATTCATACATGTGAGTTTGATTTATTTTGCTAATGAGTATGGTCTCAAGTTGCATCCATTTATTTATAAATATCTCTTTGTGATCATTCTTTATAGCTGAGTAGTACACCATTGTATAAAAGTACCACAATTTTTTTATACATTCCTCAGTTGATGGGCACTTAGGTTGTTTCCAAGATTTGGCTATTACAAATTGTGCCAACTATAAACATGGGTGCACATATATCACTGTGGTATGATGTTTTTAGTTCTTCTGGGAATATGCCTAGGAGTGGAATAGCTGGGTCAAATGGGACTTCCAATTCCAGCTTTTTGAGGAATCTCCAGACTGAACTCCACAGTGGTTGCACCAGTCTACACTCCCACCAACAGTGCAGAAGAGTTCCTTTTCCCCCACAGCCTCTCCAGCATTTGTTGTTGGTAGTTTTGTTGATTCTGGCCATTCTTTCCAGAGTGAGATGGAATCTCAGTGTGGTTTTAATTTGTATTTCTCTAATGACCAAAGATGATGAACATTTTTTCATGTATTTATTTGCCATTTATATTTCTTCATCTGAGCACTGTGTGTTCATCTTGGATGCCCATTTTTGTATTGGCTCTTTGAATTTTGGGAGTTTGATTTTTTTTAATTCTTTATATGTTCTAGACAAAAGTCTTTTGTCTGAGGGACAGTTCGCTAAGATTTTTTTCCCAGTTTGTGGGTTTTCTTTTCACTTTGCTGGAGATTTCTTTCGACATGCAGAAACTCTTAAATAAGACGTGATCCTAGTTGTTGATTCTGGGAAGTATTTCCTGTGCAGTTTGGTTCTTGTTCATGAATTCTCTACCTACCCCTATGTCTTCAAGATTTTTACCTACTTTGTTTTCCAACAGATTTAGTGTTTCTGTTTTTAATATTTAGATCTTTGATCCATTTAGATTTTAGTTTAGTACATGGTGATAGGCATGGGTCTAGTTTTCATTTTTGGCATATGGATAGGCAGTTTTTCTAGGAACATTTATTAAAAGAGACTGTCATTCTTCCAGTAAACTTGTTTGGTCCCTTATCAAAGATAAGGTGGTTGAGTGTGTTCATAGTTGTATCTTCTAGTCTATTCCATTGATTGCAGGTCTGCTTTTATTCCAGTACCATGTTGATTTTATTACGGTAGCTTTGTAGTATAACTTCAAGTCAGGGATTGTGATGCCTCCTGCCTTGGCTTTGCTGCTTAGAATTGCCTTTGCTATTCTAGGTCTCTTCTGGTTCCAGATGAATTTTAGGAGTGATTTCTCTAGATCTATGAGGTATATTAGTGGTATTTCCATTGGGATTGCATTGAATCTGTATAGCAATTTTGGAAGAATGGCCATTTTCACAATATTTACTTTTCCTATCCATGAACAAGGGAAGTCTTTCCATTTTCTGAGGTCCTTTTCAATTTCGTTTTTCAGGATATTATAATTTTCCCTGTATCACTCTTTTACTTCTTTCATTAGATTAATTCCTAAGTATTTCATTTTTTTGGATGCTAGTGTGAAGGATGTGGCTTCTCTTATTTCTCTCTCAGTGATTTTGTTGTTAATGTATAAGAATGTTATTGATTTTTGAGTATTGAATTTGTATCCAGCTACATGGCTGAATTTATTATATCTAGGAGATTTTCAATGGAGTTTTGGGGGTCTTCTAAGTAGAGTATCGTGTCATCTGCAAATAAGGATAGTTTAACTTCCTCTTTTCCTATCTTTACTCCTTTTATTTCTTTCTCTTGTCTAATTGCTCTGTCTAGTATTTCCAGTACTATGTTGAATAGGAGTGGTGATAAGGGACATCCTTATCTTGTGCCTGATTTTAAGGTAAAGGCTTTCAGTTTTTGGCCATTTGATATGATGCTGGCTGTTGGTTTGTTGTAGATGGCCTTTATCATATTGAGGTTAAGACCATGTATTTCAATTCTTTGTAAGATTCTTAATCATGAATGGCTGTTGGATCTTATCAAAAGTTTTTTCTGCATCTATAGAAATGATCATGTGATTCTTACTTTTGGCTCTATTAATATGGTGGATTACCTTTATTGATTTACATGTGTTGAACCACCCCTGCATGCCTGGAATGAATACCACTTGGTCATGGTGTATAATCTTCTTGGTGATTTGCTGCATCCTGTTTGCCAATATTTTATTGAGAATTTTTGCATCTGTGTTCATTAGGGAGATTGGCCTGTTGTTCTCTTTTTAGTTGGGTCTTTGTCAGGTTTTGGTACTAGAGTAATATTTGTTTCCAGGAATGACTTAGGGAGAATTGCCTCCCTTTTGATTTCACTGAACAGTTTGAGAAGTGTCAGCATTAGGTCTTCTTTGTATTTCTTGTAGAATTCTGCAGTGAATCCATCTGAGCCTGGGCTCTTCTTTGTTGGTAAGGACTTAATTACATTTTCAATTTCATTGATAGAAATTGGGTTATTCAGCAGTTTTACATCTTCTTGATCCAGCCTTGGTGGTTCATATGTTTCTAGGAATCTGTCCATTTATTCTGTGTTATCAAACCTATGAGAGTAGAGGTTTTTGAAATAGGTGTTGATGATCTTCTGTATTTCCACAGAATCGGTGGTGATTTCACCTTTTTCATTCCATACTGCATAAATTTGAGTTTTTTCTTTCCTTTTTAAAATTAGGTTGTCTAGGGGCTTATCAGTTTTATTTATTCTTTCAAAGAACCAACTCTTTGATTCACTGATTCTTTGTATTGTTTTCTTAGTCTCTATTGTATTAATTTTTGCTCTGATCCTTATAATTTCCTCCCTTCTTTTGGATTTGCCCTTCTTTTTCTACAGGTTGAGATGTAGTATCAGATTATTTATTTGTGTTTGTTCTCTTTTCCTAATGAGGGGAACTCAGTGCAATAAATTTTCCCCTGAGGACTGCTTTCATTGCATCCCACAGATTCTGGTAAGTTGTATTTGTATTTTCATTTGCTTGTCGATATTGTTTAATTTCCTCTGTGACCCATTGATTGTTCAAGAGTGTATTATTCAATTTCCATGTGTATGTGGGGTTTTTGCAGTGTCTTTTATCATTAATTTCCAGTTTCATGGTGCAATGATCCAATAACATGCATGGGATAATTTCAGTTCTTTTGCATTTAATTAAATATGCCTGTGGGGTAGTATATGGTCTGTTTCAGAGAATGTTCCATGTACTGCTGAGTAAAATGTATATTTGATGTTGGTGGGTGGAACACTCTGTATATATCTATCAAGTCCATTTGTTCACAGGTGCAATTCAGTTGTGTTATTTCTTTGCTGATTTTCTGTCTAGTTGATCTGTCCCTTTGTGTCAATGGCATGTTAAGGTCTCCTGTTATAATTGTGTTATTGCTTATTTGATTTTTCATTTCTGTTAATAGTTGCTTTGTGTAGCTGGGTGCTCTGGAATGCGGTGCATATATATTTAAGATTGTTATCTCTTCCTCTTGCAGTTTTCCCCTAACCAGTATGTAGTTACCTTCTTTATCTCTTCAGATCATTCTTGGTTTGAAGTTCACATTGTCTGCAAACAGACTAACTACTCCTGCTTTTTTTTTTAATTCCTGTTGCATGAAATACTGTTTTCCATTCTTGGGCTTTCAGTCTATGAATTTCCTTTTGAGTTAGGTAGGTTTCTTGTAGACAGCATATGGTTGAATGTTGTCTCTTGATCCATTCTGCCAGTCTGTTTCTTTTAATTGATGAATTGAGGCCATTTACCTTAATGGTTATAACTGTTATATATCATTTTATTGTTGACATGTTATCTTTCTGCTGTTGTATCTTTACCTTTCCATTCTGTTTAGTTGTCTGTCTTGCTTAGTGGTTTTTTCCTATATGCATCTAGAATGTCGTTCAGTATTCTTTGCAGGGTTGGTTTGGTGATTATGAAGTTCTTCAGCTGTTCTTTGTCATGGACATATCTTATTTCTCTGTCCATTTTGAAGGACAGTGTTTCAGGGTGCATCAGTCAAGTTTGAAAGTCATTTTCCTTTAGGATCTGAAATACTTCACTCCATGCCCTTCTGGACTTCATTGTTTGTGTTGAGAAGTCTGCTGTGATTCTGATAGGTTTTCCTTTATAGGTGATCTGTCTTTTCTCTCTAACAGCTTTTAATATTCTGTTCTTATGTTTGATTTCTGTGATGGTGATTATTATATGTCTGGGTATAGTTTTATTTTGGTTATGGCTGTTTAGAGTTCTATATGCTTCACTAATCTGAATGTCATTTTCCATTCTTGTGTTTGGGTAATTTTCAACCATTACTTCTGTAAATAGCCTCTTGATATCATTTGTGTTGTCCCCTTCTTTTTCATCTATCCCTATTAATCTTATGTTGTTTTTCTTTGCATCATCTTGCAACTGTTGAATTGTTATTTCCTGATTTCCTTGTTATCTTTAAAAGATATTTATTTTCCTGTTTACTAGTTGCAATCTTATCTTCAAGGTTTGAAATTCTATCTTCACTTTCATTGAGGTGGTTTTGGCAACTTACAACAGAATTTTTGACTTCCTGTATATCTCTTTAAATCTGCTTCATGTCATCTGTTTGTTTCTTGCAGTGTTCATTCAGGGATTCTTTTTGCTTTGTTCCTCTAATATTTTAGCTGTGTCTTCTTTAGATGCATTCACTATTTCTTTCTCTACTTTTAATCATTTCTTCTTTTACCTGGGAGATTATTTCTAATTTGAGTTCCTTTATAGCTTCCCGTATTTGCCTCTTTATTTCAGTTGATATCATTTCAGGTATTTCAGGTGTATGACTAGTATTTTCTTCTATGTATGTGGCTCCCAGGCTTTCTTGGGATGGGTGGAGGTTTGAGATTGCACTTTGGTCTTTTGTCATTTTCCTATTTTCTGTTTTTCAAGCGATATTCCAAAACTTTCCCTGAGCATGTTGGGAATCACCTCCTGTGCCCTCAGCTCCTGGGACTCACGGCTCTTGGCTCCCCTGGTTGAATGAAGGTTGCTGGGCATGGTACACTCAAGCCCACAAAGCCTTTAAAGGCTAGTGTAGTGTCCTAGGGGGCTGGGTGGGCACCCAAGCACCGGGAGGGATGTCCCAAACTCCCCTGAGCTAATGGCAGTGAGCTGGAACTTCCCTTGCCCTTGCTGCTGCGTGGGCTGGAACTCCCTCCTTAATGATTGTTATTAAGAAAAATTGAAGATAATTGAGTGGAGGTTACAGAATGATAGAAACAAGTACTTGCTTTGGATTAGGTAGATAGAGAATGGTTGTGTGAACAAGTGCCAGAATGGGTAAAGGAGGGGCTTACAAAACACAGTGGAAGAATCTCAAGACTAAGAACAGAGAAAGGGAAAGGCCAACAGGCCATCTGGGGTTTGGTCCTCTGAAATTGTATGAGTGATAGTAAAAAAATAACAGAGAAAAAGTAATTCTTGGAGGATTGAGATAAAAATATTTATTTTTGGCAACATTAAATATCTATGAGAAAAATAAGCAGAGGTTGTGTCAAATATGAATATGGAGTTCCAGGAAAAGTCATAAGGCATAATTCTGAAGTCATCAATATATAGTCCATGGATGAAGAAAAATATCCATAACTGAGCATTGAGCAGTCCAAAATTCAGAAGTCATAGATAAAAGGAGTATTTGGAAAATTAGACCAAGAAGGAGGAGGTATAAAAATAAGAAGAAAACCAGTAGAATATGGTGTTCTGGAAAATAAGTGGATAAAGTATTGCAAGAAGGAAATAGTGATTAACTATATCAAATGTTGTTGACAAATTAAGAGACAGAAGAATTTATCATTGGGTTTGGAAAATAAATGATTTTTATAATCTTCGCTAGGGTCTCGGTGCTATAGTAGGGAGGAAAACAAAGAACTGCTAAAAAAGGGAATGTGAAAATAGATGAGAACACAGCAGATATAGAGAGAGAACTTTCAAAGAGTTGTCCCCACAATGGAAGCAGCCAAAAGGACCTTTCCTGAATGGGAGTGTGTGAGTTCCAATTAGTTTTGTTTTTTAAGGTTGGAGATACCTCTGCAATTGAAAATGATTCAACAACAAGCAGTATATGCGGAAGTACCCTGGAATGGACTACAGATGGAAGGCAGGGATGATTAGGTAGAGGCAGATGGATTACATTCATTCTGGGAAGACAGAGAAGAAATTATGTCGGGAACACAGAAGCACAGTGCTTGATCAGATCAGATCAGACCAGATCAGATCAGAGGGATCCTGTGTGCAAGTAGAGAGGTTTCCTTAGATGAGACTGAGACAGAGTACCGATGCAGAGCAGATGGAAGGCTGATGCAGAGACTGGAAATTTTGGTGTCATTTAGACCTCTTTTAATCGTATGTTTCTTCAGTTAAAAAAAAGGAAAGAAAGAAAAAGAAAAAATGAATAAGGAAGGCATGGTACCAGGGGTGTGAAGAGGAAGGGAACACTAAAATGAATCAGTGATCAGAGAGCAACAGTACACTGCCAGAAAGTGATGGGGACTCACTGACTCATGTGGTCAGAAAGATGACTCGGTGCATAATTGTGTGTTTTTACCTACAAAGTTTCAGCAGTTCACCATAACCGCAGGAAATTTAAAGGTGGTTACAGAGTTACACTGTGCCATTTAAACTGAAGAAGGAAGTGAGGAATTAGGGAACGGCTTGTGGAAAGGTAGATGTAAGCCTTGATGGAGCAGAAAAAATATGGGGGTGGGCTAGTGAGCTGGAAATGCAGAATCTGGAAATCCGAGAATGAAATGAACACTTTAATAATCCGAGAGTGATAACACTAATAGGAATAATGATGTCTACATTTGTGAGTAGGCAGCGATGGCAGTGAAGAGCAACATTATCATTGGGCACGATGACACCCAGGAACTCTAAAGCTGACATATCAGGAGTGTTATCTAGGACCTGAGGTGGACCAGAAGGCGGACGCCGGCGAGCTTCACGGCAGAGGTTTGCTGTATTGCTTTTCTCAGGCAACGTTGTTCCACTGACATTTTCTGCCTCCTTTTTCTTCCCTCACCCTCTGCCTCCAGTTCTTCCTCTGCTTCCTTCTTTTCTTTTCCTCCTTCTTCTCTTACTCTCCTCCTTTTTATCTTCTTTTCAACCTTCTCCTTCTTCTTCCTCTTCTTCCTTCCTCCTCCTCTTCTTCTTCCTCTTCTTCTTTCTTCCTCTTCCTCTGCTTCAGCTTCTACTTCTCCTCCTCCTCCTCTTCCTCTGCCCTCTCTTCTTCCTTTTCTTTCTGTCTTTTTTCAGATTTTAAGGATATATTAGTTTTTCTCCCACTCCAGAATTATAGTTTAACAGTCATATACTGTATTAATCATCACAAGAATTTAACATTTTGCTATTTAAATACTTAGACAATAGCTCAGTAATTTTTAAAAAGCCAGATGCCCAGGCTGGAACTCTAACTCAGTAGGATAACACTTGTGTAGCATGTACCAGACCCTACATTTGATTCCCATCACTTCAAAATAAAGATGAAATAACAGCATCATACTTCAAGAGTGGGACAGATCAGAAATCAAGAACAAGGGTCTGCAAGCTGGTGGCCTCCTCAGGTTCAGCTCTAGCAGTTATAGCTGTGGGACTTCAGGAAATTGTTTGGTTTCAATGGGCCTCAGAGTCTGCACAAATGATGGTAGTAGTGATATATTTCCTTTAGTTTTTTTTGTTGTTCTAATATTACATACTAATATTTTATTATGTATTTTATATTATGCATAGTCTATTGAATCATACTTATGATGTAATATATATGTGTATATATACATATATATGTATATTACATGTATACATAGACTCAGGCAAAGATTAAGCTACGTATGTACCTATAAACTGTGCATGTGTGAAGGTTGTAATATATATACATGTAGCACGTGTTTATATATGTGTATCCATGTTTTCTATATATTTCTACATACATGTATGTGTATAGGCATAGAGATACTTAAACATGCCTGATAGATAGATAGTAAACAGAGAGATAAACATATGGATTCTAATTTTTAATACTAGATGAAATCTAGTATAACCTAGAGTAAGTGAAAAAAACAAATACAGCTCAAAAATTCTTTCGTAAGTATTCTACCAATTTTGCCAATTAAAACTCAAGTTTAGTTTAGTAGGTATTCAGGTCTGGTTTTTTGTGTAAGTGTATATTTATTAACTTTGTAGTAAAGTTTTGTTTGATTCCAAACAATGAAAATAAGTCTCACTCCGTTAAATCAGAAGATGAAATACCTTATAGAAAGACAAGCATACTTTATGGGTGAAAGGAATATTTTCATGACTGTATGATTAAAATGAAGCTGCTTGTACACAAACAATACTTAAGGTTCAAAATTGGCTAAAACAGCACCTGGTTAGTCTAGATTAGGGTACAATTTGTAGCTAATTGTAAGAGATGAGAGTGAAGAACCACTCAGAAAGACATCACTACCACTTCTGAAGCTTTCCCATTGGAATGGACTTAAAAATTTCACCCAGACTACAGAATTTAATACATAAGTATTTGCTGTAATGAAAATCAAGGAGCTGTGAAAGGAAGAATATTGGAGGAACAGAAATGGGCACCGAACAGTATGCTAAGATGCACAAGCTGTCTGTGGGGGAAAGACAGCATCTTCAGGACGTGACAAGGGTGTGTGGAACCTCAAGGCACCACTGTTTGCTCTCACATCTTCCAGCTCTGCAAACTGTGTGCCACAGTACAACACCCTTAAGCCTGAATGAAGCCTTTTCCAAAACACAAATGAGTTTGTTGTAATCTGAAGATTGCCCTGATATTTTGGTTCCTTATACACAGTAAGTATTTCGAGTCCAAGATCATAGATTGTAGAATTACGTGCTGCATTTAGCTTGTTCCTCAATGCTGCAGCAGACGATGCACTATTGTATGTGTGTTCTCACCACACTTCTCTTTTAGCCTGTGAATTCATTATTGTTGTCTTCCGCATGTGTACTAAGGCCATTTCATGTTTCCATAGTAACATGAAATACTTCAAAAATAAAATATTACTGCTGAATGAGTATTAAAGTTTATCTATGCAATGTAATTCATAAGTAAATTTCTGCTGTTTCTAATCTTCCTTCTTTCAGGTTTAGTGGGCTCTGTTGACAAAGTAGATTTTAATTCTTCACATTTATGCTTTTAGGTAAATTGTTAAAAATAAAATACACACTATGGACACTTAATGCCATCATTAAGAAGAGAAGCATTTGTCTGTTTTCTATTTTTTAGTGCACTGTAGACATCAAGATACATCAAATTAATTGTACAACCATTTAATAGAAAGACTAATTTAACCTACCATCAGTAGTTACCACTATTTTATTTTCAAGACTTAGAGCACTGAAAGTCTATTCCAAAAGGCAAAATAGAAGCTAAACATTTTATTGAAATTATTTTGATACTTTATGATGACTGTTAACATTATCACTTTACACACCTGGGATGGCACCATTACGTACTGCACATCTATAACCTTAAAGATCTAGCAGCAAATATTTCTAAATTTTTTTTATTTTAAATTAATTTTATACTCACATAAAATTGGCTAAAAATCTATCAATAGGACAAAGAATGCCTTTATCTTTTACCTAAATTCAACTTTCACCCAGAATGCTGTTAATAATTTATACTATTTGCCTCATTATGTGTGCTTGCATTTTATTTTCAAATCATTTGAAAGTAAAGCTCATACAAGGCCCTTTACCCTTAAAAACCTCAATGTATATTTCTTGAAAATAAGGATTTTTTCTTACATAATCATAGCAGCATTACCCTTTTGATAGAATGCTTTTAAGCGATCCATTGTTTGTATCTATTGTTTTACCTATTGACCTAATCCTGTGTTAAATGTATTTTCTCCTTATAGCATTATAATTAGATTATAATTATATTATTATAATTAGATACAATTTCTTTTAGTTCCCTTTAATATTAACCATTTCTATTATATTTTTGATATTAACATTTTCTGAAGAATAATCTCATTCATATGCAGCGTTCTCATTTTGCTTTTTGTTTGTTGTTTGTCATGATCATGGCTAGCCTAAAATACTCGTGGTGATGTGTTCTTCCCAGGTCATCCTGTCTAGAAGCACATTATACCCATCTGCCCTCTACTGATGCTGGTTTTGCTCTTTCAGTCAATATGTTACACAATTTTTGTTCTGTATATTTACCAATCAAAAATCAGTAATAGATGCTTCATGATCATGCAGATATACTGCTCTTTATGTTAATTTCCTCCTAGATTCATCATTCATTTATAATTCTTGCTTGATCTGAACTTTTTACTGTAGTGGTTGAAAAATCACAAGATTCCAACTGCAAGTTACCTCTGTATTCAGCACTGGAGCCTCTCTGCTCCCCATCATTTACTATTGCTGTGGACTAACAGTCCTATTTCTTCCACTGGTTTAAAATTCTTTACTGTTCTGATTTACTGTAATTTCAGATTGTCCTGTGCTTGGCCAGCGAGAGTCCCTTCTGCTGGCCCCCACGCCTTTGTGATATGGCTCGTTATTTTTAAGAACTTTTTTACTTTCTGACATCTAAAGGTGTTTCATGCCCCAACCATGGAATCGCCCATGTGTGTGTAAATCCTAGGACCACTTTAGCAGGGTTAGTGTCAGAAACCAAGGCCTGTGTGTGGGATGTAGTCCACGTCTCTGTGTGTGTACGCCATCAGTGTGCTTCTGGTCATCATGATGTCAATCACAGTTAGTGCACGTATATTAAGCCACTTGTTTACATACAAGCGATTTTACTTGAAAATGTTCTTTACACACTAATTTTGGCATGAGCCTGAATACCAATTTTCATCCAGTTAAATGTCTAAAAAATGTGTTGAATGAACCATGACGCTATGATCTTATTTTGTCCCAAATCATAAGGTATCTAGCCACAAGCAGGCTTATTGATAATCTCCTCACAAATGGGCCTTTTGTGGTCACCTTTGCTGTCTCCTGTGGGTTTCTTTCAAAGCAAGCTCTGTGCTTGGTTTGGCTGATGTGGACATTGAAGCCTGAAGTGGAGGAAAATGGGCTAATTTTTAAAGCTGGCCCTTGTTTGAGAGCAGTGAGTCATTCTGGACCTGAGCTACACAGGACTGTAGAAATATACAGCTTTCCTTCTCTTTACTGCATTTCAACTCTCATAGTAAGCATCTTTTTTCCCATTTCTTGGTGTAGTCAAAAAGCATGAGGAGTTTAGCTGGAATAAAATTGTGTGGGTAGATGTTCTAGAGAAAGTGCCAGTGTAGGTCCAGCAGCTGAGAAAAAGACAAGACTAAAACATTTTACCTACAATCCTGTCTAAAAAGCATCACAAATATGGACAGATCAATTTGTGGAATTCTGTCTTTGAATTAGAAATTTCTTACTTTTTATTTTAAGTTGCTACTTCTCAACAGCACTATAAAATCATCTGGAACATAAGAACAATTCTTAGTTTTATTATTAGCTGTATTAATTGTATAAATTTTTTTCTAGATTTTCATAGAAGTTATTATTTTTCTTTATGAATTAAAAAATTACATCTTCATTTTATATAAAATTTCCAAGGCAATGATAAGGTATTAAGAGATTGATGAAAGCTCTCTGCATCATATAATTCTGGAAATAAGTTTTATATTTTGAATTATCACTTTTGTAACTGCCTTTCTAGCACTATACATTCTAACAACAACTTGATATATTCTTTGTTATATTTTTGGTATCATTAATAGTTTCTGAAGCAAGTTTCATTCATTTTATTTTACATCATCTATGTAGTTAAGATTAAAATATATTTAAATTTTTTGTATAGCTCCTATCTATCCATCTATCTCCCTACACACTTACCTGTAATTATTTTCAACACTGAATGACCGTACTATAACATCTTTAAAGTTTGCCGAGACTTTAAAATGACAAGAGAAAAAGAAAAATTAAGCTTAGCTCAAGAAATTGCAGAATCCAAAAATTACTGGGGAACAAAGTCTTCTCTTTTTTACTAATGCTCAGATGCTAAATGTTTGTAGAAATTGAAGTCATCCCTCTCCATTAGTTAGTCTTTTCATATGCAGACATCTGAGCCTCTGTCCTCTGTGTCATTTTACTTCTTTGAAGAGCTACCAATTTAAGGAGCCATCATTTCTAGGCATAGTAATTTGTATTAAAAATCTCAAAATTAGTAAACCAAGTTATTATTATCACTACAGCTTACTATTACTGAATCAAAACTGTTCAACCTGTTTTGTATACTAATTATTTTGTATACTAGTTATTTTGTATACTAATATTTTCAACCTATCTGCTTTACAAAGACTCAGATCTTAACTTTTATAGCTACTTAAACCTAAGAATAGGAATAGGATTACTGCATATTCATCCCTTTCATAGCCATCCTTACAGACCAAGATTCCTCTATTGACTCACACTGAACTGAAAGTCTCATGTATGTTATTTAAATAAAATTTTTTCCATGCTGTTGTTTTCCAATCGACTTTGTGCATTTAATAATATTTAAATTCTCCTGGTGGGAATTTCCTCTGACACCACTCCTGTTCAACATAGTACTTAAAATATTATCAAGAGCAATTAGTTAAGAAAAAGAAATAAAAGATGTATGTTTAAGAGAGGAAGAGCTAAAATTGTTACTATTTGCAGGTAACATTCTCTACATAAAAGATCTCAAAAATTCCACCAAAAGATTCTTAATAACCAAATTCAGTAGTGTTGATACAAAAATCAACACACAAAATTCAATTACATGTCTGTACCTTAATAATAAACCCACTGAACCAGAAATTAGGAAAATAACATTCACAATAGCACAAAAAAATTAGAAACTTGTGAATTAACCTAAGGAAGTGAAAGACCTCTAAAATGAAAATCCCAGAACTCTGAAAAAGGAAATAGAAAAGGGCATCAGAAAATATGAAAATATCTCATTTTTCTGAAAAGGCAGAACCAGTATGGTCAAAATGACCATATGTCTAAAATTGGTACACAGATTCTACAAAATCTCGATCAAAATTCCAATATGATTTTTCACAGAGGTTGAAAAATCAACCAAAAATTTCACATGGAACCACAAGAGGCTCCGAATAGGAAAAACAATCTCGGGCATCACAGAGCTGAACTTGAAGTTTCACTACAGAGCTACTGGGATAGAAGCAGAATCGTACTGGCACAAGGACAGACAGGAGGATCGATGGAACAGAACAGAGGATGAAGAAACTACTCCACGTATATTCAGATATACAATGTCCCACAAAAGAGCCAAAACACACTGGAGCAAATACAGCTCCTTTTTGTAAAAGGTGTTGCGAACTGGTTACCCACATACCTAAGACGGAATCTAGACCCATATTTCTTACCATGTACTAAGCCAAAATAAAAGTGTGTCAAAGAACTAGATGTTAAACCAGAAACATTGAACTTGCTGGAGGACAACATAGGTAAAACCCTTGAATCCACTGGCATAGACAAGAACAATCTGAACAGAACCATATTTGCACAGAAAATAGTTTCAAAAATCAACAAATGTGATCCTATTAAATTAAAAGGCTTCTGCACAGCAAAAGAAGTAGGCCGCAGCGTGAAAGAGCAACCTAAAGAATAAAGAAAGTTGGGGGACGACTCATCAGACAAGAGACTCCTGGCTGGATGACATAAGGAGTAAGAAGCCGCCTCTGTTCTCTACCGACAGGGGCTCTAGGGCTGACTCTATTAATTCCTTTACAGAGAATCCATAGAGGGTTTCCATAAACTTTGTCATGCTCATGTTTATTTGTTTCCACCACATCTGTGAGATTTTTTTCTTATGTGGGACTTTCTGTATAGTTCACACTAACCTTGACCTGACTACATAGCTCAGGTGGCCCTCAGCGTATGGGCTTCCTGTCCCAGCCTCCCAAGTGCTGAGGTTAAGGAGAGTCCCATCATATACATCAGGTTTTTAAAAGGAAACATTAGAAAAAGAGACTGATCTAGATAGAGTTAATGAACTGACACATCGTTGCAGTATCTTTCCTTGTTATCACCTGTAACTCTGAATTCTTCATTTACTTTTCAAAATCCAAACTTGCTATCTTTCCAATGTGTCAGCTCAGGGAGCAGCATGAATACTATGTTGGAACCCTAAACCTTCAGCCTAATTCCTCTACTTTTTCATTCTTTCTGTGCAGTAGAGCCCTGATTACTATCAGCACTACCATGTAAACTTTGCACAGATCTTCCTCCCCTGCCTTGCCGTTTTAAGTGTCACCAATGTCTCCTGCCATTGTGACAGCTTGGCACAAGATGGACTTCCTCCCTCCAATCTGTTCTCCAGCCCAAGAAACCATGCTTCAAACAAGACTGATGATGCTGGACTGTAGCACTAAAACCTATGCAGAGCATAAAATGCAGACTGTGTCCCCGCAATTATGCAGCTCCTTTAGCTCATTCTTCTTGGGGCTTGTCATGTTACACTCCCTCATTCTCAACCTGTGTTCCAGTCAGAGAATATTTCTAGATCTTCATAAGGACCATGACCTTGCCTCTAGAAACTTGGCGGGTACTTTTCTTTCCACATTTGCTTTTTTTCTTCCTTATTTATTTGTTTATTTCCATTACTTAGGCAAGACATCACTTCCTCTAAGTGAAATTATATGCCTGATGAATATAGACTAGGTAAAAACCCACAGCCAGGAACTCCTGTGGTCTCTGTACTTTCTGTGTAATAACAGCCCTTGTCTAAAATCTACAAATCAATGCATGTTGCCATGATCTTTCAGCACATCCCTCCCTCCAAATAAGTACAGAGTTATGTAAGATCATTCTGTTTGCTGTGCACAGCTTCAAGGAAAACCTTACAGTCACAAATTTCACCAGGTTAGTGATGCAACTTGTTCTGTAGGGAAATGTTGGAGCAGTCACTGATATTTCCTCTGATTTATTTAAAACTATTTATCTTCTGCTTCTGGAAGGATGCAAATGTCCTAGTAGTCAGCACTAAGCCTCTCTTGTCCACTGTTTTATCCCTAACAAAAGCTTGTCACATGCTCAGTCAATATCTGATTCATAAATTTTCAGAGTGTATCTGTGACCTCTACAATTTCAATTAAGAGTGGGCTAACAAGAGTTTATAGTGAGAAAACAGAGACTGCCCTCTAGTTAATGCCCATTGCCCAACCTCCTTGGGTAATGCCGTGGAGCAGGCCACAAAGCCCGATTGCAGAGCTTTTCTCCATTGTGACTCATCCAGCATTAAACACAGGGTCACACGCCATATACACTCTGTGCCTGGTCTATAGCCACTGTCCCTCCTACACATTCAACGTCTTCATCTTTTTTGGACAGGTACAAAATTATAGTTACACACAGAGATAAATTTTGATATTTTCTTGCATAGCATGGTGACTGCAGCAGCAATGCTGTTCTGTATATTTTAAAATAACTAGAAAAGTGAATTTTATATGTTTTTACCACAAAGAAAGGATAAATGTTTGAGGTGACAGACAGGCAAAATACCCTAACTTAATCATCACACATTGTATACATGCTTTGAAGTGTCACATTTTACTCCATAAATATGTGTAATTAATATTTTCCAGCAAAGTATAAACTAAGATATAAAAATTTGAAAGTAAAATAGAGTATCATTCATATCCTGAGAAGTTCATATACTCTTTAAGGAAACATGTACCTAAAGAATGTCTCCCCTTAACACCACAAAGTCCAGATAGAGATGCCGAGGAAAGTCATCTGCAAAAACAAAGAAAATAGCATCAGCTCTGGAGCTGGCCTGAGAGTCTGCTGCAGGACTCTAATCTGGTTTCTGCTAATTACTGATCTACTTGTCACAGTTCATATTACACTGATTAACCATTGGCATTAGAATGTTTTCTTAATTCTACAACACAAATCTGAAACACAGAAGAATAAAAGGCTTATCAAAGGAAACTTCTGAAACTTTTTGAAACCAGGATAACATTTATTCTTCTCTAACATCCCCTTAATGATTACTGATGGTAGGTGAGTGCTCTCAGCTACAGGTTCTCTCAGCGTCTTAGAACAATTCATCCAGGGCCAGAAAATTGGATTCATTTTGCGTAGGTCCTTTGCAGTCTGTTCACTTATCTTTCAGTTTCAGTTCCCCGTACCCAACCTATTTTCCACTCTTTCCAGTCTGAAGATCATTCTCTTTGACAGGGAAGACAGAAATAAAATAGGAAATTCCTATTTCCTCTCTTTCTTGTTTGCTAACTTCATACCATCTGCTCATAATCAATAGGGTTACTGCTTAGTTTTTTCCCTTGCTCAAGACACAACTAAAAATATGTTCTTATCCTCAGCTTCTCTTGAACTTTAGTGTTTATGATACAATCCTTGTACTTTGGTTATATAATGAAGGTTCTCATATTTACATTTTCTTGGTTTTTAACTTTGTTCTTGAGTGGATAAAATTGTCTCAGATAATATAATGTGCATTGAATTCATTTGGAGATACCAGGAAGTCATTTTGTGGTTCTATTGTACCCTAGATGTTTAGTTGAGGTGTTGTACAGATAGAGTTCCCTCCAGGTTGCATGATAATAAAGGATACTACTCAAACTCTTTCTCTGGTTGAAGGACCTTCCTCATTTCATAAGTCTTTCACTTTTTGATCAGTCACACAGTTGTTTTCTCCAGATAAACCACTGTGACTGGTATATCTATTCTGCAGTTGTTTTTCCTATACACATACAGACAAATATATATATATATGTATATATATATATACACACATACCTATATATTATTTTTATGCAAATGGTAGTCTGTTAGTCTGCTAGGGCTGCCAAAATGAAACATCACAGGCTAGATGGCTTAAACAATAGACATTTATTTTCCAACAGTTCTTTAAGGTTAGAAGTCCAAGGGCATATTTGCTGTTTCTGTGGACTCTCTCCTTGGATTTCTGATGACCACCTTTCCTCATAATGTTGCCCTTAGTTTACAGTATTGTCTGTTCTAATTTCCTTTTTCCTAAGCACACTCATCATATTGGATCAGGGTGTATCTAAATGACCTCATTTTTCTTTACTTTCCTCTTTAATGGTCCTATCTCCTGATACATTTATACTCTGAAGGACTGAAGTTAAGACTATGAAGTTTTGGGTAGACATCGTTTACCACATAACAAGTAGTTCATCAAGAACACAATTCCCACTGTAGTTTTTTCTTTTAAAACTAGAGCCAGCTGTGGTAGTTTATACCTGTAATACTAGCACTCTGGGAGGCTAAGGTAGGATGATCACAAGTTTGAGCCCAGCCAGGGAAATTTAGAGAATAAGTAAGACTATGTATTAAAAAAATTTAAAAAGAAAAAGTGTTTTCTATGTAGTTCAGTATGAAGATCCTCAGTTCAGTCCCCAGTACCACAAATCAATCTTTCTCACATGCCTTCCCTCACCACCTCTCTCTCAATTTTTGATCTCTTCAAATACATAAAGTTCTGCCATTTCTAGTTCTGAAAGTCTTCTTCTGTAACTATGAGTGATTTCATGTGGCTGAAAAAAAAAACTGTAAATGCTTCTTCTCAGGGTCATCAAAAGGAAGGACAGGCTCATAAAAAAGTGATCCACTCTGCTCCCCAGATATGACATGTATATCATCCACAAAGTCAAAATGACCATCAAAGGTAAGTAAATGGTCTGGATCGACTCATGACATCGAGCTAGCCAGATGTAAAGATATTCATGAAATAACGACTTCAAGAACTGTTCAGAAAGCAGCCAAAAAGACAAAATAAATATGCTGCAAGAAAGGGGGAGAATTTTGAGGTGGGTTAATGGCAATGCATCTTTCAATGTAGTAAAACTTTAAAGAAAATTTGACACTCACCATATTTTGATCACACTGTATGCATTTTGTGTGAACTGTCTTTTCAGTGACTTACCAAATTTTGTAATTATTGAAGAGTTTCTCAATCGGAAGTGTAAGTGCTTTCATGTTACATAAATTAACATTTTATGGTATAAGTTGCAAATATTTTCAGTTTGATCCCTGTTTTTTGTATTTATTTTTTCTTTAAGTAGAAATATTAAAGTTTAGTATAATTTAATTAATCTGTATATTGTTATCGACTTCTGGAATTTTGTAGCACACTTAGATAGCTTTCATCCTTGTGACATTATCAAAGAACTCTGCATGGGATATTTGTTTGTTTTGTTTTGGTTTTCCATTAACATTTCTTATTTGTCTGGAATTATTGTGTATGTTTTCCAAGTAACTAACATATTGATGTAGTTTAATTTATTAATCCATATTTTCTTACTTAAATTGAAATGCTTAATCATATTAAAAATCTTTATGGATTTAGATAAATTTTTAGATATTCTGTTCTAGTTTTTTATAAGCATGCACACTTTATTTTCATTTTTTTAGTTTTATAATGCTATTTATTAATTTGGAAATATAGTCCTATGCATTCCTATACATTATCTTTTTTCTAGAATAATTATGTACATTTTGCCAACAAATTAATAAAATCAATATTGGAAGAACTGTGCACTTTATGTTGTTGGGTTTTTGTGTTTAAGAAAATGCCAGAACGTGGGTGGGGACAGAGCTCAATGGAGATCACTGTCTCAGCGTGAGTGAAACTTTGGCTCAATCCTCAGAACCACAAAAAAATACAGCAAATCTTTCCATTTGTTTAAATATTCTTTTATGTCTTTCAGCCTTTTAAAGTTTTCTTCCTCATGGTTCTCATTTCTTATTAAGATTACCCTCAATATTTCAGTTATTTTGTTGCTACTATCAGTGTTTTTCCTCTCATTATATTTTATAATTTATTGTTATTTGCCCCATATAGATATTAAGGAGTATTAGGTATATTTTACTATAGTTCTTAAAGCACTGTGGTATTATCTGTAATGTGTGTACATATATATTCATATGCAGGGAGATTTCTTCTTACTTTTATGCTGTAGAATTTAGCATAGTGATGCATGAATGGAGAGATTTTAAAATGGTACTTACAATGCTTTTCTACCTAGTTATGCTTTAGAATAAACTGAGATTTCACATTAAGTATGATGGTTTATCACAAAAATGTGTTATTTTTGATAATCTACTATTTAGACCCCATGTTCAAACTGTTGTTATTTTAAAATAAAACATTTCATTGATGTATTATTATTGCTAGTTTGCTTCAGAGTTAGATCATAAATAAATATGAAAAAAGAAAGCATGAAATCTTGAAAATGACTTAGGATAATTGTATCCTTTAGTACCTTTGGCTAAAATAAGAAAACTAGAACTTCAACAGAAGAAATGGTGATTTCCTTGTAGAATTTATCATGAAGAAAAGAAAGGTTGTTTTATTTTATATTTCCATGAAAGTATAAAGATTTCAAACAGTGTCCCCAAACTATTATTTGTTTGATAATGGTAATCTCATGGAGAATTTCTTCCCAGAGCTAATTCATGGACTGGGATATTGTCTATGTGGACATGTATGTATGGTTTCTCATTCTGGGACTTGTAAGGTGATTACAATCTATTAGAAGAATAAACATGTCGAATAAATGAAGACTTTTCCCCTAAGGAGATCATGAAATATATGAGACTAACTAATCTTAGTAGAAATTTTGGTGGCAAAACAATCAACTACGAATCACCATAATAGCTTTTATCGCCTCATTAGTTAGTATCTCTTACTATATTCATATTTATATTATTATTTCTTTTTCGCTTAAAAGCAAGACAGTATAGTTGACGTTGACTTGTTTTCCAGTTTCGTACACTTGCTGTGCCTTTCTGAACAGCTACTGTCGGTCCACCGGTAGAAGAGCTGCTCACTGTGCGGTGTCTCTGTGGTTTTTGTTTGTTTGATCATTACTACTTCCCCATCCGCCAGCTCCCACTGTTTAGAATACTTACAGACACACAGTGACAAATTCATATTTGTTTAAATACTTTAGCTTTAATTATAGTAATTAAAAGAAATAATCACCTGTGATGTTTTTGTGTAGAGTTCCGAGAAAACAAAAAGTGAATAATATAACAATAATATATTGAGGCATATAAATCTTTTCTTTCTATATTATTTATACCTTCATAAAATGTATGACATTTGTACTTTGAGTGTCAATGATTATGAGGAAACAAAATCTCCAGAGACTCGCAGGATAAATATCTTTACATTTCCTGCTGGTATCATTCACAGCAACCATAAAGTCATTTCGTATTTCTATCTAAAACAATTGTTTATTTTATAAGCTGAACAATTTTATTTTATTTATTTTATTTTTATTTATTTATTTTAATAGTTCATTGCTCAGTTTATTTCTTTGGTCTTTTTCTGTGTTTTGTACACATAATAGAAGGGTCAGGCAGAAACAAGGCAGAATTTACTCCAGAATCTCTCTTGCCACAACCCCTCACTCTGCTTGGCATCCGATGTGTTCCATGTTCTGTCTGGGGTCCTACGGCCAGAGCCTGACTGGTTTTCTGATCTCGATCCTCTGTGTGTGAATGAAGTTGCAGAAATGGGTGCCTGCAGAACTGTGATTTGTGTTTTCATTCCCTTTTTAAAACTCTTTCATTCCTGACCTGGGGATTTAGCTCAAGCTTGATTCCCAGTACCAAAAAAATAAAATAAAATAAAATAAAATAAAATAAAATAAAATAAAAAATTTTAAGAAAACGAAAACTCTTCCTAATCTCCAGATTCTTCAGGTATAGCTTTTTTTTTCTTGCATTCAGAGTTTATGAATTTTCTCTGTTGAAGAACAGATTCATTAGAATCTTGTTTCTCTATAACCAAAGCAATACTATTAAGAGCAAGTTTTTTCTTTCTTTTTTTTTTTGTACTGGGGATCAAACTTGCGACCTCATGCTTGCCAGGCAGACACTTACACCGCTGAACTAAATCCCAGGCCCAGCAATACTATTAGTTGATTCACCTTTTAAACCTTAACTTATGTTAAGAAGCAACATCATTTCAGTTATATCTTGGAGTAACAAGCATCACTCACTATTAGTGCAGACAGCTAAGCTGTAAACATTACCTGCAGCTCTGCACAGGCTTGGCCCTGTGCACAGGAGACAACTGCAGCCAGAGACACGTTCTCTGAAGGCCAGCTTTAGACAGCAAAGTTTTAAGAGGCCAAACTTCCAGAACAGCATGTCAGCTTTAAAGTTCGCCTTATATCTCTGCTTCTTTTCCCTTTAAGATAAGTTGCAATTTCTTTGTTTTCCCCGTAAGACAAGTTTCAAGTGAGAAGTTGAAAGACAAGCATACAGCTACAGCTTTAAAATGTCAGTGGTTTTCAGCAGTCAGACAAAAGGGAAAAAAACTAGAAATTCAAGGACCAAGGGATAGGTAACTACTCAGAATTCTAGTTGATTCTGTGACAGGTGACCAGCAGAGTGAAAGCAGAGGATCTCTTCTGCTCTCACAGACAGGAGCATCTTATTTTACCACTCACCAGATGAACAGTAAGGTCTTTTGGAGAAAGATGGCCGTTTGAGTTTCCCACAGTGGAGAACCATATGACAAATAAAAAGGGAAAATAAGGGGCCGGAGGTTTAGCTCAGTGTCTTAAGCACCTGCCTGGCAAATGCGAGGTCGTGAGTTCAATCCCCAGTAACAACAAAAAAAAGGGAAAATAAACAAGAACTCTTGACCGATTCACACATGATCCAGATACCGGAAATGGCAGAAATAGACTTAAACATAAGAGCTTTGTAGATGATAGTCCTTTAGTACAATGCTATACCATATCATCTAAGATTAATTTTGGAAAGATCAAATATGCATTTTAGAAATGAAAAATAGAATAACTGAATTTGAGAATGCAGTAAATGGTTTAAACAGCAGAATGGACAAGGGCTCTGTGGTTTAGAAGATAAATGAGTACAAAATGTCAAGAAAAAAACAGTTAAACGGACAAATGAAAAATATAGAAAAAATAAAACCACGTAGGATAAAATCTAATGAACATATAATTGGAATTCTAAATGTACAGGAAAAAGACTGGTATATCTGCAATAAGTAAAAAAATAATGGCTGGGAATTTTGTAAGACTAAACAAAGATATTACACACAAATTCAAAAAGTTCTGTGAAACCCAAGCAGCATAAAGAAAAAACAAAAACTGCTGGGAGATGTAGCATAACAGCATGGTGCCTGGCAAGCATGAGGCCCTCAGTTCAGTTCCCAGCACACACACATGTGTGTGCATGAAGAGCCAGTACAAGCACATTCAGAGGAAGTCATTCCCTGAAGTAGCAAAAGCAAGATTGTCACCTAACATTTCAAACAAAGAATGAAAGCCTGAAGGACATAAAATGTCACCTAAAATTATAAATGAAAATAATACCCAGTCTAAAAATCTATAGACACCAGAATTTTGTTCAAAAAAAAAACATGAAATAAACACATTTTCATGAAAATTAACTGAGAAAAATTTTTGTCTCCTGAGTGGTTCTTATGTACACAGAAGCAAAATTATAAAAAATTAATGAAATGCAAGAAATACTAAAAATTAAGAAAATAAATTGAATATGTTGACAAATTTAAATAAATACTACTTGTATGAAATAATAATACTAAAGCCTTAAGGAGCGTAAGTGTTTGTAGTAGACATGGTTAATATTCTCTTGGGGAGGCCCTAACCCCATCTAAATTTCCACGCAGGTGCTGATAGCTTCCCCACCTTAACAGCTTTTCCATCTCCAGCTCCTTCACTTCTTCTTTACCTGAAGTTTATCTCAGGCATCAGTGAGGCAAAGCTTGGCTGTACACAGGTTTGCCCAGAAGTTCAGGGAGGCGATGTCCTGGACAATCTTATTGGGCAGCAAATGGAAATTGGTAGATAAATCCCCTGTTTTCTGACCACCAGTGGAAACATTCAGTGATGTGTTTTGGTAGAGCTGGCCTGTGTTAAGTCTTCTGGTATTGCTGTAGCAAGTCACTGTAAATCTGATACTTCAAGAAAACAGGAATCTGTGCTTTCTGTAGGGTAGGTGCTAGCTTGCCGGTATCCCCTGAAATGTTCCTGGGAAGAATCCTCTCCAGTTCCTGGTTCCTGTAGATGTTCTGGTTTGCAGCTCTGGAATTTCAGTCTCTGCCTCCATATTCACACAGTCTCCTCCTCAGGACCCTTTTTTCCTCTCTTAAATGTCTTTTAAAATACTTGCCATTGGATGGAAGGCCCACTTTATAATCCAGTATGAGGTTTTCATCTCAAAATACTCAAACTAATTACAACTGTAAATGTTTTTTCAAATATGGTCACAGTGATAGGGCCCCGGGCCCTGAGGCATCTTTCCGGGTTTCATTATTTAACCCACCACTGCAACCTCAGGTCTGCTCCTTGATCATTAAGATACATGACTGAATTTTCTGCTTTTTCCACTTGATCATTATCTATCATGAATTACTTGCAAAACAAGCTCTCAGAGCTCTAGTTCTGGTCTTAGAATCTATTTTAAGGAAAGAAAAAAAGGCATTTATATGAAATAAATTTCATAAAATACATAGCACAAGGTCTGAGAATCTAATTGTGTTAAAATATTCAGATATTTTTCATTATCTGGTATGGAATAAAGATATCAATTTACAGTAATTATAAGACATAACAGAATGAAGACTGGAGATAAAGTTCCAGAGAACGTGCTTACAATATATAATGCCCTGTATATATAAATAAACCCAAAGTATTTTTTTAAAAAATCAATAATGAATATTCTGATTTCTACAGTAATCACTAACGTGTGTAATAAAAAATGCATACACAAGACTTTATATAGAAGAAATATGGGATAAAGTATTCTTGACTTTTCTAAAATAGATAAAAGAAACAACTGATAAGGAAAATGAGAAATCATATTTTACCAAATATAATTAACACTCTAATTAAAATACATACTGTTATAGGAGCTATAAAGATAAATATATGCTGCTTACTAAAGATACTTTAAAAAATGTACCATTAACACTTAAGTGAATAAGATACCTGTCCTAAGAATGCAAAATACATGATTGACTAACTTCGTTGCTAGATATGAAGAGAGGCACTAAATAATATCAGTCCACCAAGAACAGTGAGTGATTCATGATTGTTACACAACTAATAATATAGTACTGCAATATTTGAACCCCAAACTGACTGCACTAAAGGCAAATATAGATATCCACACTATAGAAAGACTCTAACTCATCTCCCTCGGTGACTTAGCAAATAACCATATGGGAAGCATCACCTGTGATGTGGAAGATCTGAGTGTGCCTCCTAACTCCTACCCCATGGGCACACAGAAAAGTAGCCGAGGAATATTCTTTTGTTCAGAAACAAATGGGGAAAATTTTTCCTATGGTAGACCACAAACTCCAAAATTTCTAGAAACAACATTAATCCTTTGTAACTTACAAGTAATAAAAGATATCAAAGCAGAATACAGAGTGTATTTTGAAATAAAAGACTACAAAATACAAAATATTATATGGGAGGCAGCTAAGCCTTTCTTAAAGGCATGCATATAAGCTTAAATGAAGCAACTGGAAAATGGCTAAAAATCAGGAAGCTCAACATTTATTGCAAGAAGTTAGGAAAAGAAAAAGCAACAATAACAAAAAGTTGGAAAGTTAAAAATAATCCTAGCAGAGACTGAGACAACCAAAAGCAAAAGTATAGAGTAACACACAATAAAGGCAAAATTGATCTGGAAAAACAATGAAATTTCTGCTTTATATTCTATAAGACATCTCTCATTTCTGGATTGAAATAACTGGTAACATTTCATAAATATACCACACATACGTAATAAGAAATGGTATAGTTTCTATTGTGTCAGGCAAGAACATTAGGACAAAAGTTGATTTCAGTGGTTAATCATCATATATTTTACAAAAGAAATATTTTATATAGCACACCCAAAATTGGAAGGGTATATTCTGAAAGTAAAGAACAGCCATTAAAAATTTTACTTCATTTCCCATTTTTTCTGATTTCATTACAGATTAAGAAAATAAACTTTGTTACAAACCATCAATATTTTGCAAATACTGTTTACACTACTGACTCCCTTTCCATTGAAATCCACTGGCTCTACTGAGGGTGTATCTCAGTGGGATCAGCCTGCCTGCTCTGTGCAAGGCCCTAAACTCAATGCTCAGCAACACACACACACACACACACACACACACACACACACACACACGAGTTCGTTAGACTTCTAATGTTTTGCAATAATGTGATTGTAATATTCTAAGTGAATAGTAGACACACAATACAGTACTGATTCTATTTTGCCCAGTTTCCACACAAATCTGACTCCTAAAATGAATTCTTAATGATTCCTTTGCCTGGAAGTTTTGAGATTTGGGATCCAGATTGTTAGTCTATCACCTAGAATTCGAAGAGAGCCACTGTAGCGATCCTTGCCTTCGGCTATAAGCCCTCCTCCATCACGGTTCACTCTGAATATTCTTCCCCTCACTTCCACTCTTTTCTTCTGCCAATAGCAAAACTGCAGTGCTTTCCAAAGGTGCAGGAGTTTTATATATTTCTCCTAAAATCCTTATTTCCTTTCCTTAGCATTTATATGCTTATTTATACATAGAGTCTAAACATTTTTAACATGGGTTTTTATACAAATAGACTAATAGAATCACAGCATGATGGTTCAGTATAAACTAATTGAACTAGTTTCCTCTTGAGACATATCTAAGTAGGAACAAACCTGGCCATTATATGTGCTATGAGCCGCACGCTTTTCCTGCAAAACACATGGGATGCTTAACCCCTAATTCATGTTGAGAGAGCATACCTTCAGCAGTGACCTCAGGATGGGTCACTGCAGTCACACATTCATGGGTCCACGGGCTGTGGAGAGGGTGCATTAGTTATCGTATGAGTAGATCAGTTGCAAAAACTTATCCAGCTTTTCTTATGAGCTCCAAACCATCGCATACTCGTCCCTCTTTGAAAACTGTGGAGAACCCCCACCCGCAAGAAGGCCTTCATCAGATGTAGCCCTTTGGCTTTAGACATCCCAGCGTCTGGAATCATACAAAATAAATGTCTTTCATTTTTAAGTTACTTAGGTTCCAGTGTTGTGTTGTGGCAACAGACACTGGACTGAGGAAAAAAAAATTGTGTTTATTCTTTTAAGAAATTACCTTATAAAGCAATTACCTTTGGCCATTTCTTTTGATATGTCTCAATGTTTGTTTTTAACTACCAAAACACAAAATGAGATACACTTAATGCTCTATGAGAATCAGAAATAAGAGGATTACTTGAAGATGGAGGAGCATTCCAGAGATGACATCTCTCTGGAAAGTATGAGCTGCCTTTCTAACTGCAGTATTTAAGCAGGAGCACCATCATCCATCTTAATCAGGAGAAAATGTTTTCATGATTACTCTAGTTACTTGTCATTCAACTGCCGAGGTTTAATAAACTTGCCTGAAAAATAAAGTGCTTCATTCTGTGATTTGTGATGTGGTTTAAAGTCCCTGTTGTCTCATGAGTGGTGTTTAAACAGTCCAAATTAAAATGTAAGCACTTGAGAACTAGATTAAATTATGTATCACCCGTTTCTCTTTTCCAAAGTTTCAAACTCATGTTGTCTTTGAAATCGAGTATTAAATTGCCCCTGGTGGCTCTGAGCTTTTCTTATCTTTTATCAATTTATATGGGTATCCAGTAAGTGTAAAAAAATCACACTTTTCAAATTCGTTTTCTGAAGTGACAGCCTTGGTCTGAATTGAAAGCAAGTTTTTTTTCTTTTCTTTCTCTAAATGAGTGTTCTGCTTGGGAATGAGAAAAAGAAGCAAGTTACATTTATTAGTCATTACTCTGATTTTTCATAGCAACAGGGTATTTGCATAACTTTATCTCAAACTATTTAACTATCCACGTGAGACAGGTATTTTCTCAAGTTTTATAGATCATAAAACACCATAATTTCCTTCTGATGTCTCAAAACCTATTTGACCCAACGTACTTTGTGAATGTTGAAAGAGGCGGAGGATGAGTTGGACATGTATTATCGGACTTTTTAGTGTCCTCATGGGCCACATTGCTGGGTGCCCTAAACTGCTCTCCCTGACACATATGTGAGTGTTACTTGTACTGATACACTGATGAGAATCAAATGTTGCAGGTCCATGAGTGAGCTGGTTTAACTTTAGGGTCCTAGAATCCTCAGGGCTGGCCTTGGAAGTGCATTCAGGCTCCTCCTGAAAGAGTGAGTGACCTTCCAGGCCTCTGCTTCTTCTGTATTCAAATGTCCACCAGTTTGCTTTTTCCTACATAGCTGCATCTCAGTTTACTAAGTGTTTTACACCAAATTAATTAAAATATTTTAGTATCCTCAGCCATGTACTCTTTCAAACCAAATGATTCATTAAAGCATTAGAAAAGGTGGTACAATAAGCTGTCAAATAAAAATTTATTTAACAAATATTAAAGATTTAAAAATCTCATCTCATGACTTTCTTTTTTTTTTTCTTCCTTTTATTCTTTCTTTCTGTTTACTTCTTTCAGCACTGAGGTTTGAACCCAGATCCTTTTCACTGAGATAATCAACTTATAAAGGAAAGGTTTATTTTGGCTTACTGATTTGGAGGTTTTAATCTGCTGTCATTTGTTCCCATTGCTTTTGGGTCTGCTATGAAGCAGCACACCATCACGGGACATGTGTCAGAGGAAAACCCCCGTGTCATGGGCAAGAAGTGGAAAAGAGAAAAACCATCCCCGTTAAAGCCGTGAGCTAAGGACAAAAAGCCTCTCACCAGGCCCTGCATCTGAAACACCCACCACCTCCCAAGAGCCTCCCGTTCAGAACCACGAGTTTACACGTGGCCCTTAGAAATAGTCGAGATCTAAACTGTGGCCTATACGCCAAAGTGAAGACCTCAGAAACAAAGTTTCTCTCTGAAATTCTTCTACCTTCCTGTCTCATCCCTCACTGACCTCAAGGATGGCCACGGACACGTCTATTCCTCTTTTGCAAGATAGATCACAGAAAGTAGAACGTGTTTCTTTAAAGTGAGCCACAAAATCAGGAAGTATTACTCCCAATTTCTCCCATCTTTCTATAGAAGGGTTAAAAAAGTTCTGTGAATCACCTTGTTGGATTGTAGATCATAAGCCGCCAGTTTCAGAAGAGGTCCATCCCATACCTAGCAGTTAACAAAGCCAAGAAGAACTGCAGGAGAGCGTCCTCTTTAACTTCCCCTGCACTCAGAGAGTGCACCCTTTGAGCACAGTCACGTTCCTGCACTGCTGCCCACGCTTCCTTGGGCCGAAGCATACGGAAGCACATTCACCCTGGGACTTTGTTCTTCAATCCAGAGGCTCTAATGTCACATATGACGCCATCAAATACATGTTAGCTCTGCTTGTTTGTTCTTAGCCTGTTTTCGGTCAGAGGAGTTTCAGTGACGATCTTTATGATGGGCAAGAAGGGATCATTCCTTTTCTCTGCTTCTACCTAGGCTTCTGTCATTTTTTCCTACCCATTTTTTTAAACCTTTTTATTTTTGTCCCTAAGGATTGTGCTATCCCGTTGGTAATGAAAATCTTTGGGCCAACCTTCCCCAAAGTGGTTTCACCCGTCCTTTCTGCAGTGTGTAGCCCTGAGCTTCCCCACATGGGCTGTCTGCCTTAGATTGTACCTGGTGCTTCAAAGTTGGTGCTGAGTTCCTTGTATATCAGCTTGTGCATGGGTAGATAAGGATGGAGATAACTCAGGAGTTGTGCCAGAGTGGAAGGATGGAGCTGACCGTCTGCTTGTTCCCCCTCTGTTTACCATGGCATTGGGAATCATGTCTTTGGCACAGAAATTCTGTTATAGGAGCATGAAGTCATGGTTGAGAGCCAAGTATTTTCTGGCCTCCTGATGCACAAAGATGACTCACACCCAGGAATGAGCACCCTCTTGGGAGCATAGTGCTGGACCGAGGAAGAACAGTCCCCAGCCCTGGGCTAAACAGGGCTTTGCATTTCTAACGCTGAGTGTGATTTCTAGCTGCGTCCCTTGTGGTGTCAGTAAATGGAGTGTTTGACCATACTGGGAAGATTGAATTACAGGACTGGGATTTTCTCCTGACTCGGCCATTCAGTTACTAACTTTTTTATTTAACCACAAATAAATTTGAGAAGACTTAGAGATCTCTTTTTTTCTTAAAATGTCAAGACGTTAGTATTTAGAAAGATTGCCATGTGCTGTGTTTTAGGGTCATTCTTCCTTTCACTTAAAAAAAATAGAGGGTATTAACTTTTATAGCATTAGCTTTCCTTAGCCAGCACGGACCAAGTTACTGCAAGATGATGTTTCATCAAAGACGCTGTTAATGTTGCAGAATGCGCAAGGTTTTTCTTTAAGAAGAATTGATGAATTAAAAACTGGAGATTTGCAAATATTTGAAAAGTATAGAGGGTGCTTATTTCTAAGAGACTCTGCTGAAAGCACTTGGTGATTTCCCACCTTCCTTCTGTCCCTGCATCCCCCCCCCCCCGCTTCCTAGCTGTGTCTCCTTATCAACTGCATGTGCAGCTTCCTTTAGTCACTGGGACCCTCAGTTTTTCTGAACTGTTGTTTTTCCGTTATTTGTTTGGTTTCTGTACTTTTCCATGTCCAAACAATTTTCACTTTTTGAAACCTGAAGGAAGAAGAAATTTGTCAGTTATCAGTAGATCTGCATCCAGAGAGAGTCGCTTCCCATCAGGTTTCCCATGTGCTGACCCTGCTCATCAGTGCTGATGTTTGGCTTCCAAACCAGCTCTGTGCTGCCTTCCACTTTTGGAATGAGAGCCTGGATTATTTATTTCCAATGGTATAAAGTCCTGTTGTTTAGCTGAGACCTGTGAAAAGCAGAGTGGTTTGAACAAGGTGAGAGGAGGCTGGGCAGGATTCCATGGGAAACGCCAGAGCGGTCTTATTTTGTGCTATAAATTAAGTAGCCTTGTTTGACCCTCGCCAGTACCAAATAACCAATTAATACATTAGTGTTCAGGAATTATGCAGTCTGGCTTGAGAAAATGGAAAGTAGGATTTAATTCCACTTAACAATTCTTCTGGATTTTATTTTTTCTTCCTGTGTGGCCAAAACCAAGTATTTGTATAGCAATGAGTATTATTCAAAGAGACTGGGAGACAAACTTGGTAAATGTTATAATGTTCCCTTAACTCAGACAAAAAGTGATAGACTATTAATTGCCTGACATAACAGTTATGTGAAGTAACAGAAAGTAGTGATTATCCCACTTTCTTTAAATTTTATTTTTCCTGGTTGAAAGCTTAATAGCATTTATCTTTTATTCTTAAAAGTCCATCTAAACCTTGTGGCTTATTCTATGTATACAATGCAGCCATTCATTCATACAACAGATGACACATTTGTGGTCACTCCCCCAGGCTTTTAAAGAATATTTTTAGTCCAACTCACATAAATTATTGTTATCTAATAATATATAATTTTCTAAATCCCAGCTTTTAGGACACTTTAAAGTCAAAGCAAAAGCTATACATCTTCAATAACAAATGTATATATACAGATGCAATAATAAAAGTATTACTACTTAATAATGATTATTGAACTGTAATTTATCTTCAGTGGTCACACTACGAGTGGTTTGGAATGATTCAAAGTATAATAAGAATTGTACTTGGGCCAAGTAGGAAATGAAATAAAATCACTCATATTTATATACAACTATCTATCTATCTATCTCCTAAATATTTGAGAGATGAAAGTAAAGCTGATATTCTTGAGACAATGGATATGGTTAAATGTGATTAAGCATGATTCTTTTAATTCTTACAAATGTGGAGCTTGATGAAGCTGGTTTCTATGGAGTCGCACTGATTTAATTTGGGTATACTGTAATTTACAGGGCTGGAGTAGAAACAGTAATTTGGTGAGGCCATCATAAGCTCATTAGAATCACACTGGGAACACTTAATGGTGTACAACCCACAGCTTTCTGCATCCACTTTACAGCGATCCCCCCTTGCCTTGCCTGCTGCTTCCTGTTCCTTGTTGATAGCATAGTCATTTTCAAGCACGCCCCAGAAAATGAGAGGTATTTTTTAAAACAAGATTTAAGTCACCAAGAAATACATAAAACCAACATTTCAGGGGTGTGTGGCATGCTGCTAGGATAAAAAAATTCTCATGTATTGTTAATCATTGTAAGATCGGTTAGCTGTTAAGTAGTATATAGTGAAACTAATCAAAAGCTCAAATGTCCTTCACAATAGAACAGAAATAATTACTCTCCCTGAGCTGCTATTGTTTCCTGTCTCAGCCTTTTCAGGGCTAATAAAAGGTTTAATTTTAAATTGTGCAAAGGAGATGTCAGCATTACAAAGAAATACAGTGTTCAGCTGCTTTGCTCACCATCAGGTAAAACACATAGGAAATTAGACCTTAATAGACAACAGGTATGTGAAGCCTAAACAAGCCGGAATGGCTCCTCCCTTCCCCAGGCACTCTTTTCTCTTTACTGCCTCTTGATAAAACCACAAGAAACAAGCCCGGGTTCCAGCACCCTCTCTTTCCAGATGAGAGGGTTCTGATAAGGTGTGAGCACTCTGGTTATGGGGTGTATGTTTCTGTGTGCATGATATCAGATACGCACAATGGGTGACTTAGTTCACGTGAGGAGGGACATTTATTCTGAGGGTCCACAGGAAGAATGGGGGAGGGGCCAGCAAAGAACAGAAAGCCTTAAAGGCTTCCTCTATTCCAACGCGTTCATCAGCTTTCACTTGTATTATCTTCAAAATACTGAAATAAAATGACAATCCCAAATTTATTTCTGAAGTTACAGTTTGCTAAAAAGAAAGTACAGCCGTGTGAATATATGTAGAGAATCAATTCTTAAAAAAAAAAAGTTCTGAGTTGTGCATTTTTCAACATAATTTGACAGATTTCAAACAATTGGTAAAAAGAAAAAAAACAATTAGTGACATAAATTTATGAATAAGCTGATGGCATTTGTCAATGGTGTAGCCTAAATAATGAAATCAAGATGGGAGTTTTGGTACATTTGATCTTTTTTGTTTATTCTTTCATCCTTTCATCCACCACAAGTCTATGGCAATTACCTGCTGCTTCCTTTTATTTATTTATTTGCTTCCTTTTATTAACTGCTATGGTAGCTTCCAATGTCACTAACAACACATCTCGTTTCCTGAAAGAATCGCAATCTCTTTTCAAAGTCAGTCACAGTACTGTAAAATTAAGGTTAAACAAAGTCGTGCCAGGCCGTGTGGAAAGTCTCCAGGGACTGCACCCCAGGGACTTGGACCTTGCTTTCATTTTGGCGAAGTCACTCACTGCCTCAGACTCATTCTCACAACCAGGCTGGGTGGTTCTAACAAGGACAGAAAATAGATACTATGCACCTGTAATGGTCGATACCTTGTGTCCACTTGAGAAGTTTAGAAATGTAGCTTAATGAAGTAACTTGGCAGGGACCCAGGGTCTTTGTAACTATCCTCATTCTGTGTGCAAGAGGAGAACACAGAGATGGTGCTGCATCCCACCTGCCAGCTGGGGGAAGCCTCTTTACAATATAAAGAAAGAAGAGAGACTTGGCCCCCCCCTGCTCTTGCTGCTTTTGCGGTCTTCTGCACCTTGACCTGTTGCATCTGTACCTTGCCTTCTTGCCTCGAAGCCAGTGGATTATGGGCTGAAACCTTCACATACTGTGAGCTAAACAAACCTTTACCTCTTTAACTTTGGATGCCACGTATTTTGTCTCAGTAGCAAGAGAAAAGTAACCAACATATCTAGTAATTAGTTTTTTTAAACTAACCCTAACCCTAACCCCTACACTTCCCCTCCAGTTGTGATAGGTGATGTGCTTATTTTTGAAACACTAGGACATAGTTATGTGTCTGTGAGCTGGTAAGTAAAGCGGGCACTTTTATAGACAAACTCCTATACTTTGGGTGGTGCAGATCCTTTTAATATGTGTTCAAGGTGGTTCTTTCTTTTTCGTTTCAGCTAAGATCCTTTGCAGAAACTTAGAGGAACTAGGCAAGGTTGGCAAGTCACTCTGAGTCATTCTTTCAGATGACCTAGAGTAATGTTTGCTCATTGTAATACTGAGTACTGTGTCCACAAGTGTTTGTGTCTACCTTCTTTCCTTCTAGAACAGATGATTTATTACCCTGAGGTGATCATTCTCAGGACTGTGCCTGTCCACACACATGCTTTCCTCGATAAGTCTGTATGGGTTTTTGCAATAAAAGCCCCTGATTGTTTTGTTTGGGGGAGAATACTGCTTTGCAAATTCACTCCTATGCTCTCCTTGCCTGCTGCAGCTAATAAACCTCTCACCACCCACTTTATCTTCAGGAACTTAAGGGGTTTGCAGTCACCAACGTTTGTCATATTCGTTCTCTACATATTTATAATTGTTTCACTAGGTACAAAATTCTGTGTCCCTTTCTTCATATTCTATCTTCCAAATTCCAGTGTTGGAGATGAGAAGTCTAGTAGCAGTCTAACATACTCCCTTTGTTGGTCTTCTCTTTCTCGCTTCAGAAATGTTTAAGATTTGCCCTTTATTTAGGAGTTCAGTATTCTGCTGGCCTATGCTTAAGTCAGCATCATTCTGCCGAAATGTGCCTGACACGCAGTGAGCCTCTGCTACCTGAAAGTTCAAGCTTGTGCCCTGGTCTTTAAGATTGGCCTCTGTGTGTCTAGCAGGGTTTGTTGAGCACTTCCTTATTATCTGGCATGTTAAGATACTTCAGGCTAATCTTTCAGGTTTGTAACCTTGTCCTAGACTTAGGCATTATTCCAGTGAGTCCTGCTTTCTTTAACAGGAAAATGATATTCAAAAGCAGAATTTAGGCATAGGTTGTACCTGTGACTATAAAAATGGAGTCACTTTTAGACTTTTATAGTGAACAGATTTATGTAGTCCCTACTGGCTGCATGCACACATTATCTGTAATCATTTCTACATTCTTTTATCTGTGTTTATATTATGCTAAATATGAGTTTATATGGACAGTTCTCATTCTCATGCAGAACCACATGAACCATTGCAGTATTTCCCCTCAAATTCCCTCTTCGGTAGTGGCAAATATGGCTACATCCATCCACCATCCCTTTGATATCTGCCCAATCCAGTACACTTGCTCAAACATTCTATAACTTTAACTCGTATCACAGAAAATTATTTTTCAATTATCATTATTATTTTTTCAAAAGAAGACTATTTAAAATCCCTTTAAAAGAATTTTATTGTTTGAATGCTTCAGTATGTATGTTAGCTTAAGATAACAATAATCTGCTTAATCTAATGAAAGAATATTTTATTGGTAGAAAATAGTGCCTAGATTTTATTTCTTTTGAAATATTAATGTCTTTTATGTAAGGCAACCAACAATAGTCAGACTTGTTGAAATTCTGTACATCATTGTAACAACCAGACATAATTTAAGACTGTAATTTAAAGACAATGCTTTAATAAAACGAACTGGTTATGTGTAACCAGTGGGGCTTTGGGAGATAGCTTCTAATTCTTATTTTCAGCTAAAAGTAAAACCTACTTTGTGAATTTGGAAAATAATGGGATTTTTTAAAAAATCCATTTTCCCATTCTATCACCTGTGATATAGACAGTAAATTAATTTGATGACCATGGAATGACAAGGTGTTTTCTTGGTAATTCTCCAATTCTAACTAACACGGTCACTTATAAATTTTTATTTTATATTATTGGATTGCAGTTATAAATCCAAATATTTTATGTTTACTAAATTATCATTATATTTGCAAATGGTGGCAGCACACTCGAGGTGTTGGCACTTGGGAAACTGAGGCAGGAGGATCACTGTGAGTTCAAGGCCAGCGGGGACTACATCATGAACTCCGGGCTAACCTGAACTACATAGTGAGATCCTGTCTCAAAATAATCATTATATATCAATTTATTTTATTATTGCTATGTAAATAAAATCATCAATATTTAACAAGCAAGATCTCAGGTTTCCAAACCAAGTTGCGTATTATGGTTACTTCCCTAATTGAGTGTGTGTCAAGCATCTCACAGAATAAGCCTGTGTGAACACATCATATAAAACAAGAGCAATGGATGTTTCTATTTTAACTGAAATAGATTACTTTCTCTAGGAGCTGACTCCTATAATATTTTTGCAATTTAAGTAGCCACAAGTTTGACAAGTTATTTCCTGATAGTATAACTTGTATAACATTTGTAATACTCTAAATTATTTGAGTATCATAAAATTTAAACCTAAATCATGTTTTAATAATATCAAGCTTTTCAGACAGAAGTTAAAAGGTCTATCTTTGAACCTACCATATCCATTAGAAATGATGCTATCACTTAACAAGAGCCTTAGAAGGTCTCTTTCAAAATTCATATTGTAATATTTGGTGGAGTTGCCTTTTTTATTGCAATTAAATATAATCATGAAGGGCAAGTGAATAGGACCATTATTATTATTATTACAGTGAATCACTTTGTATAAGGGTAGAGCAAACTGATTTTATTTGTATTGTCAGTATGGCAAACATTTATTGAGTTACCTGGCAAATTTTGATTTATCTTTTCTTTCTGAAAACAGTCCAATTTGCAAGACAATTCCATTTTCTAATTTAAGGCGTAAATGTATATTTAGCATTAAGAATAGCTATTTTATGTCACAGAAAATAAAAGTATATAATTTATTAATATAAAACTTATGCAAAAGAAAGTCATGTCCTATCATAGTTTCTAAAAAGAGCTTTCCTAATGCTTTAGAATTTTCTGATATTGAATAGCCCTGCAAAGGACAGGATGTTTTAAAAAATGACCAATACAACACTATAGACTTTCCAATTGATTTTTTTTTCAGTAAACAATTCAGTAATTATAGAGTCAAATCTATTCCTCATAATACAATAATCTGTTTTTAGCTACTACATTGATGATCCCAAGAAGTTAAAATTTAGTAGATTTATGTTTATGTAATATTTTGTCCCAAATTTTAAAAACTTTAAAAGTGCAATTCATATATATCTTAATAAAACATGTGAGAACTTCAAAATCCTCCACAGAACTCCAGGAATTTGTGGATACATATTTTGTTTCTGTCCTGCTTTTTGCGGGTCTAAGGATTGAACCCAAGGCTTTGGGTGTGCTAAGCAAATGCTCTGCCACTGAGATGCACCCTGAAAGCTCGCACAGTGAATATTTTAAAAGCCACTTACAAAACTAAATCCAAGCTTCTCATCCACTCGCTCTACAAGCTCACTGTTATCTTGACTCTTGCCAGAGTCAGTCTCATCCGCAGTGTAAGAGGCCTTTCAGTTGTGGATTTTTCTTGGATTCTCCATTTTATTTGCACTTGTATAATGTAGGGGGAAAATGAATCTGCCTTCCTGTTTTAGTTTCATACTTGAGGCTCCTGCACCGAGATAGATTAATGCAAGATGGGACAAAGGGATCAAATGGCAGCAAACCAGCAGTGGATTATCAAGCCCTCTTTGTTCGTAACCTTCTCTGCTTCTCTGTATCTTCAGAGCTGAGGGTACTTCTTTCCTATGCTTAAGGAGGGCACCACTCATGGCAGAGTCTCATGACCAGGTTAAGGAAAAAAACAGAAAAGTCCCATGGGATTCTTGTCCTGCTTCAGGGGCCAGAAGGAGGGAAGGTGTAGCTGCGTTTCCTCATTCTGCTGTTTTCTCAGCTGCCAAGAGTCCATGTACTGGGGTGGCACTTCCTGAACTCATCAGTAGCTTTTTCCTCCTATGCTTTGTAACTTTGTATGTGGTATATTGTTCTGTCTGTCTGTCTGTCTGTGTCTCACTCTTTCTGTCTCTGTCATCTTGGTAAACATCTGATGAACAGTCAAATGGTTTCACTCTTAGTTCTCCCTGTCTGCTTCATTTTCTTGCTCCTATGTTCTCTCTCCTCCTGTGCCAGACAAGAGCGAAGGGAGTGCAAGGGTCATGCCTGGCTGTCCAGTCCTTCTCCCGCTGCTTTCCAGCAAGGCATGGCTGACTAAGAGAGATGACAGTGCTACCGTAGACGGTGCTACCATAGAGTGTGCTGCATTTTAGTAGCAGGTGCACTGGAAAACAGTGCCTGTCTTTACCTCTTCACTTTCCTCCTTCTTCCTGCTCCCCTCCCTTTCTTCTCTTTTTCTTTTCCTCTTGCTCTTTCTTTTTCTCCTCCTCTTCTTTCTGCATCTTTACCTCTCCCCACTTTTTTGAGACAAGTTCTCACTGTGTAGTCCAAATTGACCTTGAACTTGCTGTGTGCCCTAGACTGGCCTTGAATTCCCATCTTGCTGCCTTAGCCTCCACGTGCTAGGACTATAGACATCCACCACCATCTCTGGCTTTTCCACTCTTCTTCTTTATGGTATTGCTCCAGGTCAGTAAAACTGGCCTGTGGAGCTGGTCGTTTATTTACAGGCCATATGTGGTCAAAGTCAATAATGAAGGTGCCTCAGGTTCTGGTTGCTTATTGTGATATATTTTACAGAGTCCTACATCTTTTGGGGGTAGAACTTGTCCAGATTAATAAAATAATATTTTTAATGTATATCTATGAACCAAAAGTATTAAGGAAGATAGAATAATAGGATTGTGGCACATCAAAAGCTATCATTCATCAAGATGTAAGTCTTCCATATCCACTGATTTCATTTCTGGAAGGCAGGTATCTAGTGTAATTTGGCTTTAAAATGTCCTAAAAAAACTTATATACTACAGATTTGTTACCAGACTGGTGTATTGGGAACTGTGGCAGCTGGAGGAGGCAACAGGAAGTTAAGCATTGGGAAAAGGGCTTTGTAGGAGATTTGGGGAACCTAGTCCTTTCCTCCCTCTTTCCTTCCTGCTGACCTTGAGGTTAGCAACTTTGTGCTAACACAAGCTCCTTGGTAGAATGATTTCCTCACCACACACCCACAGGGGCCCCCAAACAATGGCCTGACATCATCGCCTTTTATTTGTTTATCTCAAATATTTTGTGACAGTGACAGAGAGCAGACTAACACAGTGTCTTGGAACCACTGGTAACTGGCACGGGGAAGAAGATAAGGCATGTTCTGAGTGTGATTTGTAAGAGTGCTGTTCAAAGTGGTCCTTGTGAAGACTAAGATGATGTCCCATAGGAAGAGAAGAAAGAGGGAGAGAAGGAGAAAGAGAGAGAGAGAGAGAGAGCCACAGAGACCAAGGCAGAGAAAAGAGAGACAGAGACAGACAGAGGCAGAGGCAGACGGAGGCAGGGAGAAGGGAAAGAGGCCGCACACGTAGTATGTAACGTTAGTGGCCGGGAACCCGGACCTACGCTAACCAGTTTGAATACCAATGTTGATCCTTTACTATTTTAACTACCTCAAGAAAGTTATTGTCTTGGTTTCTTCTTCAATAAAATGGGAAAAATTTTGAAATTTACTACAGTTTTAATGGGATTACATGAGTCAGTATTTAGTATGCTATTCAGTCAGGCAACAGTTCCTAACAAGAAACAGATACATGTGTATTCAACCCATCACATAAGAGGGTGGTTACAGAAAGATTAGTAAAATTCATGCTGTAAACTTTCATGACATTAGAATGGAAGGTTGGAAGAATGTTGTTGAAAGGGGAGAAAGTTTTTGGTTTTCTTTTTGGACTTGTTTGATGAATGAATTGTGACTTTGAACTCATGAAGTTTACATAGTTATATTAGATTCAGAAATGTCTTTCCAAATATCAGTTCGGGGGTTTATTTAAAATGTAAGATGCTCCCGGCAGATCAGCACGAGATTCCTATCCATCCGAGTTCCCTCCGCCCTCTTTTTTCTGTAACATAATTATTATAGAAAAGTGTGATCTTTAGATCACATTTTTTACAAAGAGACTTTCTAAGCAATAACATTGTAAGATTTCAAAAAATAATATAAAATTTCATGCCTAAAAAAAGTTACAATTAATAGATATAAAACAGTATGTTTACTCTATTTTCTGTGCAGTTAGTAGGTAAATCTACTGACTCTGATTTCAGCTAATAAGGTTAAAAATTCAATGGAATTTTTGCTGCCCTTCAGACAGGGCATATCTGATGCTGCTAATTCTTCCATGAGTTTCGAATCAGGTTCTGAGACGGTGATTTGCAGAAAGGCACCGATCCTTCCTGACCCTGGGCTGAGCAGCACCTTCCCTTCCCCAAAAGGAACGCCACATGCAGGCAGATGCCAGCCACACGCAGAGGCCCTGCCAGCCTGTGCCAGTAGCATGAGGACTTGTGTGTGACTAATGCTGCACAGTTCCAAGATAACTTTCAACATCATTTGGATCTGCTATTAGATAATAGGTGTTGATTTATTATGAAAAAATGCGGAACTTTATAAAGTGAAGACAGGTTAAAACCATTTGGGGTGTTCTCAATATATCTAACGTTGCAGTGAAGTCTTGAATTTTAAGCAAAATATATAGTAATCAGCTCAAATGCTTATTTCCTACTTAAATTTTTAAAAACAAACTAGTCCCCATCTTAACAACTGTGATGACCAAGTAAGGTAACGCAGGCCAAATCACGTAAACTCTGAAGTGGACTATTATTTTGAATCAATAAATAATAGTAATAGTAACAATAACTGTAATATATTGTACTTAACAAGAAAATAAATTATATGTAATTTTTGTATTTTTAAAATTTATAATATAATTCTAATTACTTATTAACTTTCAAGGGCCAACGTGCTGCAGATCAAACTCGGAGCCCTGTTTTTAAAAACTATGACTTTAAAAAATATAATTTCAATAATTATCAAGTTGACTTATGGCCTTAATTCTCAATGTTTCCATTTACCTGAAAGTAAAAAATGACTTTCTAACTTGTTATTTGTGTCCATCTCATCAAAACAGTAGTGGTCAATATTTTGTGTTTTAAAAGTTGCATGACATGCTTTAAAAGTGAGTTTTAACAAAGATTACTCTGTGCACATGCAATTATGATAAGAGAATTTCCCCCTCTCTTTTAAAGTGTAGGCTTGTCATAATTTTTTACCTAAGTTATTAAAAAAGGGTGCTTAATTGGCCTTAAGTTTTCTGATTTTTGGCCACTATATAAATTCAGCACCTGCTGGATGTTGAATTCTAAACAAAGTCAAATACTCTCCACTTGTCTGAGAATAAACATTGATGTAAATCATTTGCACATTTCAAATGATTCAATGAGTGGTCTTTAGTGTTTCATTTTTGTTTCACATTAAGGTGGACCCATTCATATTCAGCCTGATATAAAATTTCCAGGCTGTGTCCATAAATCACAGTGTGAACTTTGTATTCAACAGAGTTCAACAAATATTTCACACCAGAAGTGAATTGTAAGCATATAAAATTTTTGTGAACTAGACTGTAAAATATCAGAAGAAATACTTTCTATCCAAGTTGACAGCTGATATCTGATCTGAAAATAATGCATTTTCCTTCAAATGTTGGTCTCCTGTCACTTTGCATTGCGTTGATACAAACAGCTTTACAAGAGGAAAATTACTATGTAAAATATTTCTTTTATAAATACAGTAACTAAAAAACAAAACTAAACAAAGAAAAATCAAAGCTGCTTCCCTGCTTCTAATATCTAGAAATTCTACTGCCCTCTAGGAGTATGATAATCTGTGTGTAAAATATTATGTTAGTCTCCTAACAATTTTCCGAAAATTTAATGCCTTAAAGCAACAACATGGGTGTATCTTACAGGTCTGGAGCTCAAAAGTCACACAAGGGTGTACTGGGCTGAAATTAACATGATGCTAGAGGTGCATTCTTTTTCTGGAAGTTTAAGGGTGGTGGGTTGTTTTAAAAATGGTGTTGTCACTGGTTTCTGGCACAGAGTTCCTAAAATGCGTCAAGAAATCTCTACCAAGGAGAGTGTCCTTAGTGACTGACTATCAGCTGAGGTATTGTAGCTTCAGAATGGAACTGGTCACTAGAAAGACCAAGCTTTGATTAGAAGTGTGAAGACTTTCAGCACCAACTTATCTGGGAAGAGGAATTGTGTTCAATCATCAGTGTTCAATGAATTACTCAATCACGGGCATGAAATGAATCTTCCCTAAAAGCTCCAAGTGATAGGGTTCAGTCTGCGTCTGCATTGGTGAATATGGAGATGAGGCAAGGTTGGAAGTGCCACATAGTACCCCCTCAGCTTTTCCTAGTCATCCCTGCCATTCGGCTGCTTTGAATAGTCACCTTTATAATAAATCGTTACTATTATTTAAAACAATCAACTGAGTTTTATACGTCCTTCCTTTCCATCACTGAATAAGGGAGAAGGGCATTTGTAATTTTTGAAATAGTAACACTATCTTGTGCTATTGTATTTGGAAGTGTTTAACTTTCTTTTCATTTGTATAGGGGCTCACAGCTAAGAGTTTGTCTTAAAACTCAGAGGAGACTTTTGGTTTGAACTTTTCAACAATGCTGAAACTGTTAGTACTTTGGCAACATTTAAAGATGGATTCAATGCCTTTTGCATAAAAGAATGCAGAGAAGTCTTTCAAGGTAAGGGGTCAAATATTATGGTTTGTGTCCGGATGTCCCCCCAAAGCCTCATGTGGTCATAGGTCATAGGGCCTTTCAGAGGTGGCTGGATCCAGAGTGTGTGATACTGAGATCAAGGATGTGATGCTGGGAGTGACTTATGGTGTGACCCTAGGGTTCAGGGAGCCCCACACTGGGTGCGAGTGCTACCCACCATAAAGGAGGGTGGCCTTGATAGAATATAAAGGATAGAAAGAGAGCTGCTGCTATTGCTCACTGCTTTCATAACTTGCTGCTTCTACTGCCTTCTGCCTGCCATAAACCGTTTCTGCTTGGTGATGCTCCTCTATCATGCCACCCTGTGTTAGAGCCAACTGATTATGGTCTGAAACCACTATAAACTGTAAGCCAAGTAAACCCTTCTGCCCTTATTTTGAGTGTCAAATATTTTGTATAAGCAATGAGAAAAATAACAAAGATGCAAAGTAATGCAGACTAATCTTATTTAAAGGTTGATTGATCAATAACCATAATTTCATTTGTAATTGTAATACCCTCCTGTCATAGAAGATAACAACTACATATTTAGGATAATTAGAATGAATATTTGGGAGAATTCACTATTCTGGATTTCACAAATAGAGAATATATTCTATTACAGAAGAAATAATGTGTTTATGTGGGCATCTAGCATTTTTATGCATTATATAAATGCAAGATTCTAAAAATTATATTGCAGTACTAGAATTTTAATATATCAAAGGATTACTCTAGTATGTGAAAAAAACCATCAGCTAAGCCTTCAGAAGACATGATGTATAGTGCTTGTCTGTGTGCCTGTGTTGAACTTTGATCATTTTAGAACATTAAATTTCTTCATAAATGGAAAGGATTACATCACTAATTATTCAAAAAATTGTAGACAGGATAAAGTGACATAATGTAGGTGAAAATATACAGGAAACTACATAGTGCTGTTCCAACATTGTGTTATATATAAAAAACTATTGACTTAAACTCAGAAAAGATTGTAAAACACCGTTAATAGTTATTATAACACTTGTCAGTGATGTTTAAACTACAGGACTGTAACACTTTGGGCCCACTCCTCAAACGATAAGTCCTCTGCGATTGTTCTGTCTATTCCATCCCCACTCTCCTGCCATGCTTCTGCCCCATCCAACTTTGAAACGTAAAGCATAAAAATTTTGGAAAAGAGTAGAGGTATAAATATCAGGAAAAGTTTGTGGAGCTGCTCCTTAGACTCTCTCCAATAGTAGGAATCATGTTCAAGAAGGTTCAGTCTTCCCGTGAAGAATGGTGACAAAATGAGAGCGAAGCTCAAGAATAAGGGATTTAGACCTCAGGAATAACTTCCAAAAATGAACGTCACTAGAAGATGCTAAGAGAAGTGTATTATCTTCCTGATTTAGAAGTCTTTCAAAAATGAAAATAGAAGTAGTCTTACTTGCTATAAAGAACGCTAAGTGTCTCTGACTTCATTTCAAAAGCGGCAAAAGTCAGTCTTTGCTGATGTGACACTTTCAGTACCAAAGAACACGGTATTATTTTCTAGAATGAGTTTGGCTCTTTCCAGAGTATTACATGTCTTCAAATAAAATTTAGAACCTATTTGTCAGACAGACAGACAGACAGACAGACAGAGACCCTATTGGCTCTGCTGAGAATTGGTTCTTCCCCCAGATTCAGTCTCCTGAAGAAACAAGGAAGCTTTGGACTTTTGCACATGGCCGTGCTCCAGCGCGCATGCGCATGCCTCATAAACCGTGTATCCAGCATGGGGTTTCGGACTGTGCATGTTTTTGAATTTCCACACAACTTTCAAAAGTTGTTTTATGAAAAGATAGTTTCTTTGCTTTAAAAATTGTGATTTTAATCTAGACTGCGTGAATAAATCACAGTTTAATTATTTCAAGTGATCTTAGTCCCTATTGTGCCTTGAATTAGAATTATTCTGACTTAAAGTATGTATGTAGGACAAGTAAATCTCTTCTATGTCGAGTATTATAAACCCATAATATGGCCTTACGAAAGTCTCTTTAATTCCTTCAATATCATTTATGTTTTACTCCATAAATTTCTTACATATCTATAAATTATTCTTCAATGATATATAGATTTTATTGGCACTGTGACTAAATTTTACCTTTTCCCATTTAGCACAAATACTCTATACACAATAAAATATACATAAAACATATATTGAAAGTTTAAAACATACATAAAGTAAAAATGAAAGTCAAGGAGAAAAAAAAAACCTAGCAATACTCTTTCCCTTCTGCAAAATCACTTTTGCTATGCTTAAAGTAGCCCCAATTGATATAGAAAGCAGAGATAGAGAAAAGACAGTTACCAAGAACAGAAGTATAGTTAGATAGGGAGGGTGACTTTCTGTAACACAGATGTTCTACAGTACAGTAAAACAGCTACGTTTCACAGCTAACAACTGAGTATTTCAAAATATCCCTAGAGAGAATTTTGGACATTCCCAACTCTGAGAAATGATTAATGCCTGAAGTGATAATATACCAATTATCTTGATCTAATCATTACACATTATACACATATATTGAACTATCACACTGACCTCATAAATATGTGCAATTACTATGGATTCATTAAACTGAAAAACATAATCCCTGCATACACAAGCTTATTATTATCCTAAATTCTGCCATAATCACTTCTATACTTTATTGTTTTACCATATAATTAGATGCATGCAACAGTAGACTATAGAGTTGTTTGCTTTTGAATTTTACATTAACAAATTAATATAATCTACTTTGGTATCTTGTTCCTTCACTCAAAATTATGTTTGTGAGATTCAACAATGATGTGTGAATATATCACAATTTTTTACTTATTTCACTGGACCCATGTCAAAGCTAGTTCTATGGATTAATTTGGCTAAGCTACTTAACCTAATTTTAAATTAATTTTTCACAAAAATGTTACTCTGGTGGCATTTTGTAAATGTGGTTGACATCTACATTTATTTGACTTTATGTAAAGGTTTTTACTTTTTACTTATAATGTGGGTAGGCCTGTTCCAATCAGAGAGATGAGTGAGAAATAGAGAGATAGAGAGAGAGATAGATGATAGAGAGAGAGAGAGACAGAAAATAGACTCTTTACAGAATTCTGGTGATACAATGAAGCCGTGGCCTTTCCTACACGTGTGTTCTGAAACATGTGTTCACATCTACTGAGGATAAATACATAAGGTATTTTCCTGAAAGCATATACTTGCAAATTTATTAGCAGACAAGCACTAATTTTAAAAATACTGTACAATGCCATCAGCAGTGTACAAGATTTTCATCAATACTTTGTTTTGCCAGGTATTTCCACTCTAACTTGATACATGTTCAATATCTTGTGTTTTTCACTTATATTCCCCTGAATAATATTCATCGTCTTTTCATATCTTTATTGGTCATTTGGATATTCATTTTTGTGATAGATAATTTAAATTTTTATTAGATTACCTATTTTATGTGAAAGAGTTTTATGTATTGATTTTAACCCTTTATTTAAAATGTCTTCTTTCTTTCTGCTACTGTTTTTGTAAGGCTCTGCTATCTTTCATTAAAATAAAATTTTCTTGTACATACATTTATTAACATTGTCTTTTGTGGCTATTACTTTACACATCTTTTTAATAAATTAATTTATTGCTTAAGATCTCAGTTATAAATTCTGTAATAACTTCTGTTGTATTCAGGGTTTGCAAGGGAAAAGATTTAATACAGGGCACATTATTTACAGGATTACTTTATAATATTCATCCAAAGAGTCATGCAAAAGCATTCAGGAGATCTGTCCACACAGCAGAGACCCAAAGAATCCTGGATCCAGTGTCAGCGTCCTCAGAAGTGCACTTGGAGGTCTAGAGCCACGACAACGTCCCATGCACGCCTGTACCGAGGATCTGTGCTAGAAAGGCCCAAACTTCAGTAGGGAAAGCTGGAAAGTCTCTGCCAGCAGGACAGAGGGTCTGCGCCACTGGAGCCAGGAAGCAAAGCTCAAGGTAAGAACCAGAGGCCCCCTGAAAAGAAACACAGCCATCCTCAGTGACAGTGAGGACCTGAGACCCTCCAGCACCAAGAACAGCCAAGTTCGTACTGGGAAAACCAGAGTGACAAGCTTCTCCGGGAGAATCACCAGCACACGTCTTCCTCTCCAGTTACCCTTTTATACTGTGGCAGGGGTTCTCAGGGGTGCCATCCCAGCTCCAGGCTGATTCCTTCAGCTGGGAGGACAAGCTGGCAATTAATTAATGCATCACAACTTCTAAAATCTGTATAATTTTTTATTTCACAATTAGGTTTTAATTTACCAGTAATTATTTTATATGTAATGAAATATAGAACCCATTTTATTTTTTTCTAAATGCCATTTGACTGTCCAGTACCATTTATTGAACTGACCACATTCTCCATTTGTATAATATACTTCTCTGTCATATATCAACATTACACAAGCACACGCATCTGTCTCTTGATTGCACACTATTTTCACATGTCATATTTATCCTTACTTCATTTCCAAAAGTCAGATAACTATATTTTGTATGTTAGGATATCTTGAGACTGAGTCTTAATTTTATTTTCTCTAAGAGAGTTTTGAATAATATTTTTGGCATGTTGATATAAAAAATGAACTTTATTAAGTTCTACCATGAAAAAAATAATAGCATTGGGTATAATAATAAATCTGTGGAGAAGTGGTATCTTCCTAATATTTTATTCTTATATTTATGAATTTGACATATCTCTGCATTTATTTTTAAAATGTAATGAACTTTTATATTTTCTCAGTAAATTACATTTTTCCAGATTTATTCATATATAATTTTTGATGCTACCATTAAAGAATATTTTGTCAATTTGATTTTGTCTAGTTACCATATAAAGTAAAATTGAATTACTCTTCAAGCTCATTAGTTCTGATACTATTTTTTTAATGTTTTGTTTCCTTTCTAAATCTTTGAGACAATAATGTAAACACCCAGGAATATAAGTGTAATATTTTGTAACTTCGTACTTTGTCTAAACTTATGAGGTTCAAATAAAAAATTTAATATAGAAAATATACAAGGAACTCATGTAGATCAGCAGCAAAACAAACAAACAGAAAACAGTGATCTAATTTAAAAGAGGGCAAAGGATCTGAGTAGACACTTCTCAAAGGGAGGCCTACCTGGTTAACAAATAAATGAAAAAATGCTTGATATCATTGGTTATCAGGGGAATACAAATGGAAATAATAGATACTACCTCATGAGTGTTAGGATAGGTGTTACAGGAAGATAAGAGATAATTTTTGCTTCCATATTTATAAATCAGTAGATATCACTGTATTCAGTTAAGTCATCTTATAAGGAATTATATTTTGTATGTCATTCTACAAATACTATTTCTTATGAATACTGTGCTTTCCTTTTTATTTAATTGACAGATAAGAGTATATGTATATTTAACATGCAATGTAATGTTTTGATACATGTATACTAAAATAATTAAATCAAGATAATTCATATAATAAATGAACATTCTGAAGCAATCTCAAGGACAGAATACAGGTTTACAAACTCAATCCCTGGAAGAAATAAGATATAGCAAAACTCTAAATGATAAAATCAGCAAAAGAGTTGAAAAAACTGTGAGAGACAAGGTTAGAAGCGAGTGAAAAGACAACATCTTTAACCTCAGAACTCAGTTGCTTGCCCCAGAAAAGACGTGGAATTACGGACACTAGGAAATGCTTCTTTATAACCTGCTCCAATTTGTTACATGAGGAAGGGACATGGATATATGGGAAATAAAATACAACTACATTTTCTGGAAGCACCACCTTTTGTTACATGGGGTGTGATAGTTGATTGACTGTGTTAATTTGAATAAGAAACGCTTAACTAGGAGAGAAGACAAGATGGCCAATCAGTGAGCAACAGAATACAAAACCTCCCAGGAGAAACAATTCATATGCCAGAATAAAACACCCTGGAGAGACCCAGACAGAGGGAGATGGATCCTCTTGGAACAGGAAGAAATTAAAACTTAAAAAAGCTCATCAAATACTTTGGGACTACAACTGAAACAGCTAAAAACTAAAGGGACACAGCGTTTCCATGGTGACCCACCAAGACAGCACCAGCTTGAATCCGCGCCAGCAGGCAGAGCCACCCAAACTCGTTCCGGACACCACTCATAGGAAGAATGGCAGCGCTGAAGTCCAGGGTTGGTGAGCCCAATGGAGAGCGGAGAGCAGAGCTGGTGGAGGAACTTTCACTGATCCATGGTCAGTGCTGGGAGTGAACCCACCCCCCACAGGAAAGGCGTGACAAGGTGGGCAACATGTTGGAATTGGGCAGGAGCCTGAACTGGGAGTGACAGTCACTTCGGTTGGTTGCTCCCTCCCCAGAGCAGATTCATGTGCAATTTGCTTGGACTGGGCCACGCCCCTGGCCGGGACCCAGTGAGCCGTCCCAAATTGATTCCCTGCGCCTAGCACACACTGACCAGGTGATCGCCCTTGAAGTTTGGCTGGCCTGGTGGGGAGGGGCAGGCATACACAAATGCTGCTTACACCTCAGTGACAAGAGCAGGCAGGAGAGGGCAGAGTTCCTTTGCCAGCTTGCTTTGGAGGAAACATGGCCAACAGGGAAGGGGCTGGGACCTGCACTGTAACCTGTGTGGAGGAAGCCAGGGCCATGACAGGAGAGAGAGGCAGGAGGAGGCCCCCAGCCCAGAACCATAAGAGCCCTGATCCAGGAGAAGGAAAAACAAGAGAGCCTGAGGGTGGCAAACACACAACATCAGACATGGCTTCAATGGACATTAAGAGGTATCTTCAGGACCTTGCAGACGAGCTCAAATCTGAAATATTAAATCAGATAAAGCAGGATATGAGTAGAATAATAAAAGAAATGCTCTCAGGAAGCATCTCTCAGGATGATACAGATGGAAGAAAGGAGGAACACAAAAAAAGGAGAGAAACATTTGATAAAGAATATAAAGAAAATATAGAATACATGAAGAAGATTCAAAGAGACTACCAGGAAATTAAAAACTCCATTGAAAGCTGGCAAAATGCCTTAAAAGAAACTAAGGATAGACTATCAAAACTTGAAGATAAGTTTGCAATGTGTGATCATGAAAGGAAAGATCTCTTAAAAATAACAAGGAAACAGGCAATACCAATACAAAGCCTAGAAGATGACAAGAGAATCTACAATTTAAGAATAAGAAATGTGAATGAAGAAGCAGGAATACATACAGGTGAATTACAAAGGCTATTCATGCAAATAATTAAGGAAAACTTCCCAAGCATGAGAAAAGAAACATGGGCATACAGAACTCCAGCCACCTACAACCAAAACAGATCTACACCCAGACATATAATAATTAAGATACCAGAAATTCAATATAAAAACAGAATATTAAAAGCCGTCAGAGGAAAGAAACAGATTACCTATAAGGGTAAGCCCATCAGGATCACAGCTGACTTCTTGACACAGACCATCAGATCAAGAAGAGCTTGGAGTGAAGTCTTCCAAGTCCTGAAGGAAGGTGGCCTCCAGCCAGACTGATGTACCTTACAAAGCTGTCACTAGAAATTAATGGAGAAACAAGATGCTTCCATGACAAGGAGGAACTGGGTGAGTTTGTGACCACCAATCCAACCCTGCAGAGAATGCTGAAGGACATTTTAGAGAGAGAAAAAAAATACCAGGATTTTAGAAACAGTGGCAGAAAGGCCTCAATGAGTGGGGCAGGCAGTAGAATGAAGGAGAAAACTAGACAAAGGCAGAAAAGTAGCATAGCAGAAATGAGGCAGCGAAGGATAACTAGAATCTCTAACATAGATGGCCTTGATATGCTATATTGTTAATAGTGTACCAGGATTTAAAACCCACAGTGCTTACAGCACTCTGCTTAGATGGATTATATTCTGTTCCAGTTTGTCTACTTGTACTAGCTTTGAGGGCACAGTTATCCCAAAAATAGCAGGATATAGTACGGTAATCATCCTTAATTTCCTATTAACTTAATCTAAAGCTCTGTAAAACCTACACAGTTTTACCATGACTGATCGTAATCAAATCTGGTTTGTTGGCTCACTGTTTTGATAGATTTTATTCAAAGCTGTTATGATTGATAGTATCAAGTCTGAGAGTATAGGCAATTGCACTGAAGATGACAAGATCCACTAGAATATCTACTCTGGTTTGATTATTACCTGCCTTTGAAGTTTTATACTGTCTACAATGTTTTATTTTAATATTGTTATTTACTGCTATACTTAATTATACTGTTATATTCAATTATGCCTGATGATATAGACATTCTATTGAAGATAATAAGAATCAACACAGTAGTCATTGTAGATCACCTTGTATTGTGGTTTTATATGACTTTTTGGTTTCATGTTTTTATAGGAATTTGTTTTGTCTTGCTAAGTTTTGTTTTTCCCTCTAATACAGAAAGGATAGAAATACACATAGAGACTCATGCATGCATAGCTGTTTATAGTCTCACTGTTTGAATATCTACTTTGTATGCTTTAATTTTGAAACTTGAACAACTATTTCTAAGAGAATAATATGTAATTTATTAACTAGTGATTTCTTATTGTTTATCTTTTTTTTGGAATTCTATATTATCTCTACCCTTTACATAAATAAATATTGTTTTTTTTCTCTTTAAATAAAATCTTTTTGTTTCTCTTTAAATAAAATCTTTAAAAAAAAAAAAAAAGAAAAGGAATGCTTAACTCATTGGCTCAGCATAGTGAAAGACCCCACATTAGGGAAGATTGTCACCTGAATAGTGTAAAAGGGAAATGACAGATTGCTTCTGCTTCTTCTGAAGAGCTCCAGACTTTGCTTTCATCCTGGGCATTGTCTCCCAGCTTCCAGCACGGTCTCTTCAACCTCCAGTGCGGTCCCTATGGGCTCCTGATATGGACACTCACAGGACAGTATGGTGAGCTCCCAGCCTTTGACTGGACCCTTTGGGTCTTCAGTCTGCCAGGTGGACCTTTGCACTCTTCCACACTGGACTCTGTGGGCAGCCATTATAAGCCAACCTTGTAAATTGTTATGTATTTGTGCATCTTCTATTGAATGTGTTTCTCTAGTAGGCATTGACTGATACATGAGGGTAAAAGGAAAATTTGTCATGTGCCCAATTCTACATTTTTTTTCTTTGTCTCTGATGGATGGGAAAAAGGAAAAGTATAAAGAATTCACAGCTCTTATATCTTATAGAAAATTGTCACTAACTTGGAACTCAGGCGTAGACTTTTTTCCAGATATGATTATAAATAGGTGTTCTGGAAATAACTTCTTCCAGGATAAGCAGTCAACAGCATAGGTCATATTGAAATGAGAAGGTAAACTAGATAGTAACCAAAGAAGTTCTGTCACAAAAGATAATAAAATTATGAAACTAACATTTGCGAAAAATTTCAAAAACAAAGTAGATTTTAAAAACTTTATCAATTAACTGCTTCAATGAGGTAAAAAAGATAAATAAAACTGACAAGACTTCAAAGAAAAATAGTGAGAATCAGAACTAGAAAAAAAAAAAACCAGTGGAATAAGAACTCCCAATATAAGATGTGACAAGTCAGGACATACAATAAGAAATGCAGCATTAGATGAAACCAGAAGTTATATGAGGCATATTTGGTCCTTAAAAGAAACAAAATTAAGTATTACAATTTGATACATGATCAAATGTACATGTCACATAGATAAATATGTATCAGTGTCCTAAATATTTGTGTTAAGTGCTTTTACATTGGTTTCTAAAACTACATGATATAATTTAAATAAGAGATAAAAACAAAATAATTCAAAATTAACTGAAAATTAAAGAGATAATGGTAACTTGAAAAATTCACTAGAAAAGCAAGAATTAGAATATCAATTTCATATATTTGAGTTGAATACAAAAATCCTAAGAATGGAACATTATGCAACCAAATGTGGAATCTTCATGAAGATATAAAAATTATAAATGTTTTCCCACCAAATAATTTAATAACAATATTAATAAAGTAGAAATTATAGGAAATTCAAGTACAAATACTTAGATACACTCTAAGTGGAACATTTTAAAATATTCACTATTTCATGTTATGATGCATCATGTAACCAAAAATATAAAAACAAAACATTTAATAGTATAATTAAGGAGACAAAGACAGACCTGTTGAAAATATCTCTCTCAGCTGACAACTGTCAAAAAATTGTTACTAACATGAAATCCTTGTAGCTTATAAATGGTATTTTATTTGGAAAAATGCAATTAAGAATCTTAAGGTGAAGAATTCATCCTGAATTATTCACAGGGGCCCTAAATTCAATGCTGAATGTCCTTATAATAGACAAGTAGAGAGATCTGAGGCAGACAGAAGAGGACAGAAAGTCTACTAGGGAGGAAAAGACCCAGTAAAGGTGAACACAGAGACTGCAGTGCTGGACCTACAAGCCAAAGAACAACAGAGATTGATGGTACCTGTGAGCATATAAATTCCCTTTGCTGTAATCCACTATATCTGTGGTCATTTGTTACAGCAATGAGTTTAGGAAACTTTAAAATTAAAACATCATGTATAGAAAATTTTACACTTCTTTTTATGAAAAATAGAACATTGTTTCAACTAACAAGAAAATTTGGGCAAATAATAATGTCAAAAAAGTAAATAAACAGTGATTCTTCGCTATAGCAGAATATCAAGCGTCTTCTAATAAGAGTAATAAATTATCCTGTGACATATTATTTTGCATCTTTGATTAATAAGAATGACGTTATTGGTTTTCTATTTACTGCCTTCCTCAGCATCTCTCCACATCCTTGGAGAATGACTTAACATGCATCACCTGACTTCATCCCAGCTGCCGTCAGTGTGATTCAGCCACGCTAAGCATAAACAAGAAACTAGAATTTGAGTGTGGGAGGGGCATTAACTCTCCCTCACATTTTTACTGCATTAATTTTTTTTTTTTTTTTTTGGTACCAGGGATCGAACTCACAACCTCACACTTGCCAGACAGGCACTTAAGACACTGAGCTAAATCCCTGCATTAATTCTATAGCAAATGTTATGTCCTAAGATTTAAGATGAGATGGTTGGTCCTTATCTATTCTTTCTTTCAAGGTTTTCTCAGGGGCGTGTTCCATCTGAATAAAAACATGTCTATTGAAGCACAAGAAGATAAAAGATAAAGAAACTAGAACAACCACACAAGAGCTGTGAGAAAATATAAAGCAATTTAATATGCAGTATGTATAGTTGAAATTTCACAAGAATAAAAGAATAGACAAAAGATATACTTGAAAAGAAGATGGTTAAGAAATCTGAAAGTTAATGATAGGCAATAAACATTGATTCAAGAATTTAAGAAAGGAGCCAGGATTGTAATTTAGTGGTAAAGCACTTGCTTAGCATGGCACAGCCCTGAGTTCAGTCCCCAGCACTGCCAAATGCATGCATACCTACATACATACTCACACACATGCATACATACATGCACACACACATAAAAACATGCATATATATATGCACATATGCATACATACATAGAATATTAGAGAAACTTAATCCTGGATATAAGAACAAAACAATACTGAAAAAAAATCCTTCATTCTCCCAGAGATGCAACATTAAATTGCTAAAACTAATATTAAAAGGCTACTCTTGAATGAAACCAGAGATTATTTTTAATCATGTTGAATGATCACATACTGATCAATTTCAGTTTTGGATTAGATGAGAACTCACTCCTCATTAGTTTTTTTTTTTTTTAATCTAAGACAGAATAGTGTGTAGAATGAACTCATGGACTATTTAAATACTTAGAAAGTAAAAATGGCAGAAATGTTGAGTGGAAGAGGAACAGAACTTGAAAGCCATTTTTATTTTCACAAATTACAAAACCTACAAACACAATTCAAACCAGGATAAAAAACTTCCCAGAGGAACATGAACCTAGTAGCTTGGAACAAATCTCTGTTGCCCAGTGTTTTTTCCCTTCTGACTTCCCACCTTTGGCACTGGAGTGGGGGAGACAGGCATAGAACCACGCAACAGAGAAGAATAGAGTTGGTAGAGGATGAAAGTGAGCGGGGCATTGAGGAATAATACACAAGCGGAAAGTTCATATAAAATGAGGAGCTGGGGACAGTCATCTCTTAATTTTGTGAACTTTAGGCTGCTCTCTGAATGGCCAATATGTGGCTCTTACTCCAAACACCAAACCAGAGACTTAACAAGAATAAGGGATACATCACCACCCAACAGTCACACTAACCTGTGAAGGGTATATAGTCTGAAAACATCCAAATAAAACTTCATTTTGAGCATGGAGCTGGCCTAGAAACCACTGTCCACAGGTGGCCACTACAAACTTGTGGACAGGACTCACCCGGGTTAATCGCCTGCTGAAACCAAAATACACATATCAACAACTCCCATGTAGCATTTAGGCAAGAACCCAGGTTTCACAACTGTATTAAAAATCTCAGGACAGGACATCAGCAAAGTGCAGAGGAGATAGATGCAGGGGTCTGTCACTCTACAGGAACAGTAAAAAGAAGCAGAAACTGTCAAAAGTCACTTTACCAGAGATCAAGTAATCATAAAGGTTCATAACGACCAAGTAAACGATGAATCAAAGTAGGAGAAAATTTAAAAATAGCAGAAAAGCAATATGATGCTTTTACTTGCTCTCAGTTGGCTCTAAGGTGGTCTAGGCCATGGTGGTTGAGTTTCCTTCTCCAGGCTCTGGTTCTGGATTCTGGAGGGAACTCTACAGACAACACTGAGAAATTATTGCATGTCTGTCTTTTCCTGTGTGAGAATTACCTGAAGAAGTGACATAAGTTGGCACTCACCACAGTAGAAAAGCAAAGGCCCGTGCTTAGAAACACTGTTTGTTGAACAAAAGCCTTGAGCTACAGCTGAGCAAAATGCCACAGTTAAGAAACACAGAAGGGCAGCTAGGGATGAGAGGTGATGCTGGGGAGAAAGTTTCTTTGGGAAATTCAGGCATCCAAAGGTTCCGTGTATACAGAAAGATTTAGACACTTACACAAAGGCGCAGAAGAGTATGCATACTTGACAGAGCTAAGAAGACGCCTACGCTGGCCCCTCTGCTCGGATAGGAAGATTAAACTGGAAATAGAACACCAGAGCTAGCAGTTGAAGCAGCTCCCAGCTCAGAGAGAACCTGAAAAGACTGGGAGAAACTTCTGTTCTGTTTTGTTTTGTTTTGGTTTTGGTTTTTCACCTTCTAACATTCACAGAAATTTCTGTCAAAACAATAGCTGACAAGAAAGGGGGAAAAAATAATTCAGTGCCCATAATGCAACTAGGAAATAGTCTTTGAAAAACATTTTGGAAATGTAACTAAACAGACAACTGCACAACTGCTTCACAATTGAGAACATCAAATACTGGGCAGTGGAAAGAATCTGATTTACAGTTACTAGGTTATAATCTTCACATTTGTACATTTCAACAGGAAAAGTGCATTCAAAGAAAGGTACAGTTATTAAAAGCATAGTTTTGAATGGGATTATTCAAACAATGCAACAGAATAAAGAGTTCTTAAATAGAGCTAAAAATTCACATTTGACTTATTACAAGGAGGTAGTTTCTATAGTATTTTCAAGAAACAGGGTTGAAACAATTGGATATTCAAATGCAAAAAAGTTAACCCTAACCTAAACGTCACAAATGAATCCTAACCTAAACTCAAAAGTTGTTTTAGCTGAACATGGGTTTTTAATCCCAGCACTCCAAAGCTGAAGCAGGAGGATTGCTAAGAATCTGAGACCAGCCTGGGCTACCTAGTGAGTTCAAGGCCAGCCTGCCCTACAAAGTGAGAGCTTGTTGGAAAAAACAAAACAAAACAAGGAAAACCAAACCAAACCAAAACAACAACAAAAAACCCACAAAAATTAACTTAAACTGGAGAATTGATATTTAGAGATAAATGAAAGGAGGTACTGTTTCCTTGGTTCATTAAAGAGTTCTTACGAATGATGGTCTAATGTTTTAATTTAATCAAAATTAAGCATACATTCTGAGAATGATGCAAATAAATGAAAAGAAAGACACAAAGGGAAGAAATATTTGACAATTTCTTATTAGGAAAAGGACCTCTTATCCAGGATATAAAAGTTCTCAAAACTCAATAGGAAAACAAACATTTTCAAAACTAGACACATTCTTGAATACTCATTTGATTGAAGGAAATTCAAGTGAGGGTAAACAAGCTCATTGAAAGATACTTTAATTATAAGCCCTTACGACATTACAAGTTAAAGCTACCATAGGGTGTGATCCAAAAAAGCATTTGAAAATCTCAATTTTTTTAGTAAGGATATGGAATAACTGGACCTCTCCTACATTTCTGATGGAAACATAAGTGTACAGATACTCTATGAAACTGTCTAGAACTTTCTTATAAAAATAAATGTCCAGTTACTATAGGGCTCAGCAACTGTACTCTTAATAATTTAATCCAAGGAGATAAATACTTAATAACACAAACAGCTTTAGTTTTTTATTTTATTTTTTTGGATACTGGGAATCGAACTCATGACCTCACACTTGCCAGGCAGGCGCTTACACCACTAAGCTAAATCCTCAGCCATAAACAGCTTTATATAACTATGCATGTCATTTCCATTGACAGTCACCAATAACTTGACCGTTCACATGTTTTTCAGTGAACCAATGAATGCATGAATAGTGAAAATATCCATATAAATATCCATACATCAGTATAAAGTAACAGTATCCATGTAGGTAAAAGAAAAGTTGAAAGCTATCAAAGTGTAGGACAATTGGTTAAAAGTGACTCATTTTTCTAACTGATAGAAACTCATGTCAGAAGAGTACATGATAAACAGTTCTATTTATATTATGCTCTTGAAAAGTTAAAACTGAAGGGATGAAGACTGAACGGTGGTTTCCAGGAGTACAGGAGGAGGACACAGCTGAAAAGGAATACCATGAGACTTTATTTGGTATTAATGGCACTGTTTTAATTATTTTCCTGGTACATACATCTATATTACGTGTTTTTATTTTCACGAAATTTATATCCATAATGTTTTTATTAGTTTAATAAAAAAATAAAATAGATTACAGTAATTGAGTGTCCCAAAGCCAAAAAAATGGTTAGCTGTATATTGTGGGAATTAAAATGTATGTAGAAGTAAAATGCATGACAGTAATACAAAATGAATGAATTCTGCTCAGGATGTTGGTACTGGAGAGATATTATTTGGAAACAAGAGTATATGGAAGAATTTATTTACTTTCTGTTCACTTTTATTGCGAACCTAAAACCCCTCTAAATATATTTGGCTCATTAAATCTCTGAATTTTAACTCAAGAAAAATGAATGGGTAAAGTGAAATGGAAGTTCACTCTTCACACTATATTTTAAGTTCTAAATGCTATTTGAAGTTAGACATCAAGATAAGCAATATAATAAGTTATAAAACAAATCTCAAAACAATGAAAATTACACAAAATACATTTTCTGACTACATAAACCTAAAATATCTGGAAAATTCTCTAATATTTGCAAACTCAGTAAAAAGAAATGTTACATAGAAATCTGCAATATGTAGAAATTAAGCTATACATTTCTAAATAACCTATAGGCTTAAAAAGACAATGTAAGTTAAATATACTATTAAATCAATAAAAATGAAAATGCATAATGTTAAGGATTTAGATTATACAGTGATTAGTATATATATATGTGTGTGTGTGTATGTGTAATGCTTATATTAGAAAATTAAAAGTGCCCACAATAAATTATTTATGTTTCTAGTTTTTAAAAGCTTAAAAAACTTAAAAATGAAGCAAATAGCATCAAGAAATCAACCAATAACACACATTGGAGGGGCTGTGGGGAAAAAGGAAGCCTTCTCCACTGCTGGTGGGAGTGTAGACAGGTGCAACCACTGTAGAAATCAGTATGAAGATTCCTCAAAAAAGCTAGGAATAGAAATCTCATTCGACCCAGCTAGTCTTCCCAGAAGCATTAAAAACATCAGACTACAGTGATATAAATGTATACATGTTTATAGAAGCACAATATGTAATAGCTAAATCTTAGAAACAACCCAAATGCCCATCAACCAAGGAATGGATAAAGAAGGTGTAATATTTTTATACAAAGGAGTATTTCTCAGTCACAAAGAATGATGAACTTGAAACTTTTATAGGTAAAGGGATGCAACTTGAGGTCATACTCATAAGGGAAATAAATCATCCTCACATGCATAAACATCATTTTGTCTCCCTGATGTGAAAAACTGAAAGAGTAAATAAAGTCCACAATATACAATAGATATTGTGAAATGGGAAGAGATTGTTCAAAAGGAAAAAGGATCTTGGAACAGGGAAGGAAGGAAGGGAAAAGGGAAAATAGTGCAAGTCAGCTATACCACTAGACTCTGTTCACTGACAATGAAGGTTTGTGCTAATATCAGCCACACTGTGTAGTCTGAATAACTACTCTAAAGACAATAATATGCAATATGTTAGCCATTGTGATTCTACTATTACTTTGTTATAAAATTTTGTTTCACCTTTTTTCCATAAAATAAAAAGATTTTTTTAAAAAAAGTCCACAAACCTCCCATAAAATAAGAGAAATAATGAGTAAAGTTTGAAACTGAAAACAGATAAAATAGAAAAAAACTAAAAATTCATCTTTTGAAAAGACAATATAATTGATTATTACATATATAACCACAGAAAAGGATAATTTTAAAGCCCCAAATTGTAAAATGCAAAATAATACAGTGTTGATAAAAAAAAAGTTAGGCAAAAGAAAAGAAAAAAATGTGTTTAAATAAGGGAACGGCCAATTTGATTTCAGGTAAAACAGAGTACTCACTTGCCCAATATCTATCGACAAAATTGAATTAAGAGTTAAAATAGTGAAATTTTTTTTATTTAAAGAGAAAAAAACAGAAAAAGGGTAGAAATATTACAGAATTTCAAAAAAAAGATAAACAGTAGGAAATCACTAGTTGATAAACCACACATTGTTCTTTTAGAAATAGTTGTTCAAGTGACAAAATTAAAGTACACAAAGTGGACACTAAAGCAGTGAGACTGCAACAGATTCGTTCAAAAATCCAACAAAAACCTAGAAACATGGTCATCAATTCCACACACTTAAATATACATGCAGTTATATCTTTTATAGTACTTCCTATTTGCTCTTTTTTACAATAGAAATTACACATTTCTAAAATTTTGTTTAAAGAGAAGAAAAAAAGTAAAACAGAAAAAAGGTAGCAACAATACAGAATTCTAAAAGAAAGAAAAACAGTAAAAGAGAAAAAAACGCACTAATAAATCACTAGTTGATAAATTACATATTGTCATCTTGGATGTAGTTGTTCAAGTTACAAAGTTAAAGGATACATAGTAGACATTCAAACAGTGAGACTGAAAACAGTTCTGCTCAAAGATCCAACAAAGATTCAGCAATATGGCCATCTATTTTACACACTCAAACATACATGCAGTTATATCCCTTAGAGCACTTTCTTTTCCTCTCTTTTTTACAATAGTAATTACACATTTTGGTTTTATTACACTTGTAGTTCTTATTTACTTTTTACACTAGAGACACAATGTGATATTTATAAATATGATTCTTATTTATTTCACTAATGATGATGGTATCAAGTTGTCTCCATTTACCTATGAAGGCCTCAAGATCAACCTTTTTATAGCTGAGTAAGATTCCATTGTATAAAAATTCCACATCCACTCTGCAGTAGATGGGCATCTTGGTTGTCTCCAAGAGTTAGCTATCATAAATTGTGCTGCTATGAACATGGGTGCACATATATCACTGTAATATGAACTTTTCAGTTCTTCGGGGAAAATACCCAGGAGGGGAATAGCTGGATTGAATGGAACTTCCAATCCTAGTCTTCTGAGAATTCTCCATATGGATTTCCATAATGGTTGCACCAGTCTACATTCCCACCAACAGTGGAACAGTGTTCCATTTTCCCCGCAGCCTTGCCAACATTTGTTATCAGTTGATTTCTTGATGGCAGCTATTCTTTCCGGAGTAAGGTGGAATCTCAATGCTGTTTTAATTTGCATTTCTTGAATGACCAATGATGGCAAACATTTCTTCATGTATTTATTTGCCATTTGTATATCTTTCTCTGAGAACTGTGTGTTCATCTGAGATGCCCATTTTTGGAGAGGGTCTTTGAATTTGGGGGGTTTGATGTTTTTCAATTCTTTATATATTCTGGACCCAAGTCCTTTGTCTGAGGGGTTACTAGCTAAAATTCTTTCCCACTCTGTAGGTTTTCTTTTCACTCTGCTGGTGATTTCCTTTGAATTGCAGAAACTTTTCAATAATGTGAGATCCCGTTTGTTGATTCTTTGAAGTGGTTCCTATGCAGTTTGTGTTTTGTTCATGAATTCTCTGCCTACCCCTATGTCTCCAAGATTTCTACCTACCTTGTCTTCCAGTAGATTTAGTGTTTCTGTTTTAATATTGAGGTCTTTGATCCATTTAGACTTTAGTTTTGTTCATGGTGATATGCATGGATCTAGTTTCAGTTTTCGGCATGTAGAGAGCCAATTTTTCTAACATCATTTATTAAAAAGACTCTCCTTCTTCCAGTGGACATGTTTAGCCCCTTTGTCAAATATCAGGTGGCTGAGTGTCTTTGTAGTTGTGCTTGCATCTTCTAATCTGTTCCATTGATCCTGAGGTCTATTTTTTTGCCAGTACCAAGCTGATTTGATCACTATGGCTTTATAGCACTGTTTCAAGTCAGGAATTGAGATGCCTCCTGCTTTTGTTGCCTAGAATTGCCTTTGCTATTCTAGGTTTCTTCTATTTCCTAATGAATTTTAGTAATGTGTTCTCTAGATCTGTGAAGTATGTCAATGGTATTTTGATTTGGATTGCGTTTCATCTGTATAACAGTTTTGGAAGTATAGCCATTTTCACAATGTTGGTTCTTCCTAATCAAGAGCAAGGAATGTCCTTCCATTTTCTAATATCCTCTTCAATCTCCTTTTTCAGCATAGTATATTTTTCAGCATATAGGTCTTTTACATTTTTAGTTAGGTTGATTCCTAAATGTTTCATTTTTTTAGAGGTTATTGTAAAGGGCAATATTTCCATAATTTCTCTCTCAGCGAGTTTTTTGGTTGTGTAGAGGAATGCTACTGATTTTTGAGCATTGACTTTGTATCCAGCTACACTACTGAACTTTTTATTACCTCTAGCAGTCTTTTAATGGAGTTTTTTGGGGTCTTCTATATAGAGTATCATGTCATCTGCAAAGAGTGATAATTTAACTTCTTCCTTTCCTATCTTTACTCCTTTTATTTCTCTCTCTTGTCTGATTGCCCTGGCTAGTGTTTCCAGAACTATGTTGAAAAGGAGTGATGAGAGTGGACATTCTTGTCTTGTTTCTGATTTTAAAGTGAAAGCTTTCAGTTTTTGTCCATTTAGTATAATGTTGGCCTTTATAAGGTTGAGGTAGATGCCGTGTATTCCTAGTTTCTGAAGGGTTTTTATCATGAACATGTGTTAGACTTTGTGGAAAGCTTTTCTGCATCTATTGAGATGACCATGTGGTTTTTGTTTTTGGTTCTGTTGATGTGGTGTATTACATTTATTGATTTGCGTGTGTTAAACCATCCCTGCCTTCCTGGAATGAACCCCACTTGGTCATGATGTATAATCTTCTTGATGATTTGCTGCTTTCTATTTGCCAGTATTTTGTTGAGAATCTTTGCATCAATGTTCATTAGTGAGACTGGCCTATAGTTCTCTTTTTCGGTTGCATCTTTCTCTGGTTTTGGTATCAGAGTAATACTTGCCTCCAGGAATGATTTAGGGAGGATTGCTTTTTTCTCAATTTCATTGAAGAGTTTAAGGAGTACTGGCATCAAATCTTCTCTAAATTTCTTGTAAAATTCAGCTGTGAACCCATCAGGACCTGGGCTTTTCTTTGTTGGTAAGCTTTTAATTACATTTTCAATTTCAATAGCTGATATTGGGTTGTTAAAAGTTGTTGTATCTTCTTGGTTGAGCTTTGGTAGTTCATATGTTTCTAGAAATCTGTCCATTTCCTTTGTGTTTTCCACTCTGTGTGAGTAGAGATTTTCAAAGTAGGTATTCATGATCTTTTGAATTTCCATGCGATCTGTAGCAATTTCTCCCTTTTCAGTTCTTATTGCATGAATTTCAGTTTTTTCTTTCTTTCTCTTGATAAGGTTAGCTAGTGGTTGGTCAATTTTGTTTATTCTCTCAAAAAAACAGCTTTTTGATTCATTAATTCTTTTTATTGTTTTTTTTAGTTTCAATTGCATTGATTTCTGCTCTAATCTTTACAATTTCCTCTCTTCTATGATCTTTGGGTTTAGCTTGCTCTTCTTTTTCTAGAAGCTTGAGATGGAGCATTAGGTTGTTTATTTGTGCTTGTTCTGTTTTCTTGATATGACAGTTTATTGCTATGTATTTCCCTCTTAAGACTGCTTTCATTGCATCCCACAGATTACAGTATGTTGTTTCTATATTTTCATTGAATTGTAGGTATTGTTTTATTTCTTCTTTAATTTCATCTGTAGCCCACTGGTTGTTCAAAAGGCTGTTATTTAATTCCCATGTATTTATGTAGGTTTTACAATTTCTTTTGCCATTAATTTCCAATTTCAGTGCGCTATGGTCAGATATTATGCATGGTATGATTTCAATACCTTTACATTTACTTAAGAATGTTTTATGAGATAATATATGGTCTATTTTGGCGAATGTCCCGTGCGCAGCTGAGAAGAATGTGTATTCTGATGTGGTTGGGTGGAACACTTTGTAAACATCTACTAAGTCCAATTGCTCACAGGTATGATTCAGTTCTGTGATCTTTGCTGACTTTTTTCTAGTTGATCTATATCTTTGTGACAATGGGTTGTTGAGATCCCCTGTTATAACTGTGTTCTTGTGTGTTTGGTTTTTCATGTCCATTATTATCTATCTTATGTAGTTGTATGCTCCTGTATTTGGTGCATATATATTTATAATTGTTAGTTCTTCCTCTTGAATTTTTCCACTAACGAGTATGTAGTGACCTTCTCTATCTCTTTTAATCATTTTAGGTTTGAAGTTCACATTGTCTGCAAATACAATAGTAATCCCTGCTTTTTTCTGGGTTCCTATTGCATGAAATACTCTTTGCCATCCTTTGACTTTAAATCTATGAGTTTCTTTTTGGGTCAGATGTGTTTCTTATATACAGTATATTGTGGGATCCTGTTTCTTGATCCATTGTGTCAATCTATTTCTTTTTGTAGGTGAATTGAGGACATTTTAAATTAATGGATATCACTGATATGTACTGGCTCAACTTGCCATGTTATGTTCCAATTATTTCTTTCTGCTTTATCCCTTATTTAATTGCTCATCCTACCTGGTGCTTGCTTTCTTTCAGATGTTGTTCTGGAGATTGTGGTCATTTTTATCTCTGTCTAGTATGTCCTTCAGTACTCTTTTTAGGGTAGGTTTGGTGGACATGAATTTCTTCAGTTGTTCTTTGTCATGGAAGTATCTTGTTTCTCCATTAAACTTGAATGAAAGTTTTGCTGGCCACATAGGTCTGGGTTGAAGGTTGTTTTCTTTCAGGGCTTGAAATACCTCACTCCAAACTCTTCCTGACTTGAGGGTTTGTGCTGAAAATTCTGCTGTGATTCTAATGGGCTTTCCTTGATAGGTGAGTTGTGTCTTTTCTCTAACAGCTTTTAGTATTCTGTTTTTGTGTTGTATGTCTGAGATCTTAATTATTATGTTTCTGGGTGTGGATTTATGTTGATTGTGACTGTTTGGTGTTCTATATGCCTTACTTATCTGCATATCAGATTCTTTCCCCATGTTTGGGAAATTTTCTGTGATTATTTCTGTAAATACTTTATGTATGCCGTTTGCATGGACTCCTGTATCTTTGCTAATGCCTGTTAACCTTATATTGTTGCTCTTGGCATCATCATGAAGCTTCTGGATTGTCATTTCATGCTTCTTTGTTATTTTTAAAAGTTCTATCAATTCATGGTCATTAATGGAGAGCCTGTCCTCAAGGTCCAAAATCCTATCCTCAGCTTCATTTAAACAATTTTGCCAGCTTTCAATATAATTTTTTGTTCCGTGGATGTTTCTTTGAGTTTGTCTCATGACTTCTGCTTGTTTTCTATATTGTTCATTCAAGGTTTCAATCAGTTTCCCATGCTCCTGTACTTTTTTCTCTATTTCTTCTTTAGTTTCATTGAACAACTCCTTTACTAAGGTTGTTATTTCTATCTTTACATGGAAAAGAACTTCTAATTTGATTTCCTCTATAACCTGATGGAGTTTTTTTTTTCATTCACTATCTTTTCAGAGATTCCTGGTGTGTTGCTTTTGGGGTCCTCTATTTCTATGTCTCCTGTGCTTGCTTCTGGTGAACTAGATGTTTGAGACTGCATTTTGCTTTTTCGTTTTGTCATTTTCACTCTGCCTGATGTTTTCTGTGTGTAGGAGGGGATCACACACACTCTTCAGACTCACCAATGTCTTACAGTTAGTTGGAGGGGGCTTTACTACTGGCCCTATTTATCTACTGTACATCTCTAGGGGCATACTCACCAAAATGACACAGTTACCCGGCTGTAGTCCAAGGTTTGCTGCCTGGGAGTCAAGTTACAAGTTTTTTCACACTGACTGGAGCCTGCTGAGGTCTTCTGATGTTCCTTGTGGAAGGGTGGGCCCAGAAGAAGCAGTCCAGGGCAGTTTTTGGCCTGGGGCAGTCTTCCACGATGTTCCTGGTGGCAAGCAGGCCCACAAGAGAGTTCCCAGGCAGTTTACACCTGACGCGAGCTTCCATGATGTTCCCAGTGGCAGGGTGGGCCCACCAAAATAGTGAAATTTTTAAGCACAAGTGGCTCTGTATGTGAATTTAATAAAATATTTAAGGGAAAAAATAGTTCTATAAATCTCTTCCAGAAATTAAATGGTGGCAGTATTCCACACTTGTACTTTTAGTCAGCATTACATTAATATTCAAGTTGGTATTGTTTGTGTGCTGTGAGAAACCAAAAGTATAAATAAGTACTAAAATGTGTAATAGACAGTAGGAAATGAAAATAAAATGTTCAAATGGGAAGGGAACTAGGGAGGGAGAGGGGGAAAGGAATGAAGGAAGAGAATAGAAGGGAATAGAAGGAAAAAATGAAAGCAAATCTTTTGTAAATAAGGAGAGGGAAAAAAGGTTGAAAGGAGGAGAGGAGATTGAGGAGAAAGAAAAATCAAGATATATCCTGTATGGGTACAAATTCCCTATGATGAATGTTACCATTATGTATATATAAAATGCACCAACAAAATTAATTTTAAAAAGAAACAAAGAAAACTACATTTATTGAAATGAAATGCATATTTATACATGTATATTTCTTTTTTATATTGTTAACTTAGTGATTGAGTATGAATATTTTTAGTTGAAATAACCTTATTTTTCTGAGATTGGAACTTCTTTGTGATACATAACTAAAATAAATACTGAATTACTAATTTCAATATAAGTTGGAAAGCTATGAATATGCAAAAAGGGAATAAAAATTTATTTTTCAAACCTTAATCTTAATAAATAATTAGGTAGAAATCAGAATGTAAAATATACATATAGAAATATGCTCAATGTCAATTTGTATAGCTGCAATATTTTAGTGGTGTAGTCACTGCTTCTCCATGATATGACAAGAGACTTTTAGAGAGGCACTCCTGACACTATTAGAGACAGTGACATTCTATTTTTGTTTGTTTCCTGCTTTTAGTACCTGTGAATTGTAATGGTAGATCTGTCAAACAGATGATAAAATAGACCTTTATTTGGCATACCTTTTCAAAGTATGTAATTTTTCCTCACATGTGATCTTAGGCTGTGCATCTCTTTGATTTACAATAGCAAACTAGATGGCAGGCTGAATTAAAGCAAGATTACCCAATCTGTTCAGACTGGAAATATATCAAGAAGAGAGCCTTTGGTGGGTTATTGACCATTTGGTAAGTTTGCTCCAACTTGACAAGTAATGGCCAACTTTCTTGAACGGTTTGGTAAGAGCTGCTCAGGGTTTCATAGAGTTACCCTCAGAAACACTCAGGTGTTTGGGTGTAAGAGTCATCATGCTCTTAGCTTCTGTCAGTATGTTTGTGAAATCAGTAGTTACTAATGTGTGATTCTGAAGGGGAGGATGCAGAGGATGTCACAATTTTACCATGAGAGTTCTAAATATGTACTTGTGCAGGAATCATTGTTTAATGACTTGCTTCAATATGTTTGACTAAAAAATGACAAATAACTAAAAAGTATAAAATATTAACTTTACCTAGGTCACAACAATTTTTATCAGTCATAATTATCAAAATTTCAATTTTATTGCTGTAAGTATGATATAAGATATTTGTTTTACAAAGAGTTAATGTTATGTAAGTTCAGAACCACCAATGAAGGCATTATAAATCATAATAGGCATAATTATATTATTCCAACTAGTTGTTTTATAGCATAATAAGAAGAGTACAACATCTTCAAAGACCATTAATGCTGGTCTTAGTATATATTCAAATTCTTTCAAAAGATATACATTGAAATTTTATTGGATTTCACTTTAAATTACTATTCAACAATGGCTAGAGGAAACAATATAATTAGCTCCAATATAATTAGCTCTAAAGACATCAGAAGCCAGTCAGCATAAAATATTATGTTATTCTTCTCTGTGTTCACAGAGCACCACACCAAAGAACACCCCTTGGTTTATTCACTCTTGCTTCACCATCTCTCCCTTTGTATTTCATTTAATTACCAAATTATAAATGTAAATTTCTCATCTTATGTGAGGAACCTAACTCACTTTTCAGGAGTGTTTGCTATAGCTTGCTGAAATAAGTGTCACTCATTTAGAACCTCTTAGGAGATTACTGTCTGAAAAATATTTCCTGATTAATATGAATATTTCAGATTTTTCAAAGAAATTACTCTATTTTAATGCAAACAATTGATCACATTATCCTCAAGCTGACTGGTCAGAACCTATGTCTTTCTGGTTAGTCTTCTTGATGACACTTTGTAACCAATCTGACAGACAGTGCTTCTCCTCTGCTGGATGTAAGTGCTCACTGAGGTGTCATAAGTAACATTTTCCTTGCTTTACTTTATTGGCATAAAGTCAGTGGCTGAGATAAAAGAATATCACAACAACAAAAGAATCTTCTCTTGCCCCAAGAGCCAAATGTACACGAGTTGACTCCCAGCATGTGGGGCAAGCTTTTGAACACTGCTCCCGGCCTGTAAGACCATGCCCAGCATCCCAAATCACCAGAGGATGCACGGGAGGTCCCTGCAGGCCTAACTGGGCCACGCCCAGTGAACCCCAAGCAGCTAGCAGTTGCCTGCAGTCTGCCCAAGGAGCCAAAAGTGAGCCAGGTGATTCCCAGCACATGGGGGAAGGTTTGGAACATCACTTGAAACCTGGAAATACAGGAAAATGACAAAATTAAAGAACAAAATGCAATGTCAAACTTCCAGCCCAACCCAAGCAAGCCTAGGAGACATGGAGATAGAAGAAAATGTAAGCCATACACCTGAAATTCCTGAAACAATAACAACTGAAATAAAGAAACAACTCTGGGAAGCTATACAAGAACTCAGGTCAGAAATAATCTCCCAGGTAAAAGAAGAAATGATAAATGTAATGAAAGAAATGCTGAGCACATCTAAAGAAGACATATAAAAAATTAGAGGAACAATGCAAAAAGATGGAAACCTTAAATGAACAATATAAGAAACAAACAGAATGCATGAAGCAGATTCAAAGAGATATACAAGAAATCAAAAATTCATTGAAAGTTGGCAAAACCACATCCATGAAAGTGAAGATAGAATTTCAGATCTTGGAGACAGTATTGCAGCTAGTGAACAGGAAAGCTCTTTTAAAAATAACAAAGAATCAGGAAATAACAATTCAACAACTACAAGATGATGCAAAGAAGAACAACATAAAATTGATAGGTATAAATGAAAAGAAGGTGACAACACAAATGATTTCAAGAGACTATTTATAGAAGTAATAGCTGAAAATTTTCCAAGCATGAGAATGGTAACTGACATACATATCAGTGAAGCATTTAGAACTCCAAATAACCATAACCAAAATAAAACTACACCCACACATATAATAATCGACATCCCAGAAATCCAACATAAGAACAGAATATTAAAAGCTACTAGAGAGAAGAGGCAGATCACCTATAAAGTGAACCCTATCAGAATCACAGCAGACTTCTCATCACAAACAATGAGGTCAAGAAGAGCATGGGGTGAAGTATGTCAGATCCTAAAGGAAAACGACTTCCAACCCAGACTGATGTACTCTGCAAAACTCTCCTTCAAAATAGATGAAGAAATAAGATACTTCCACAACAAAGAACAGCTGAACAACTTCATGATCACCAAACCAACTCTTCAAAGAATACTGAAAGACATTCTAGATAGACATAGGGAAAAAACACTAAGCAAGGCAGACAATTATATAAAGTGGAAAGGTAAAGAAGCAACAGCAAAAAAAGATAACATGTCAAAAATAAACCAATATATAACAGTTAGAACCATTAATGTAAATGACCTCAATTCACCAATTAAAAGAAACAGACTGGCAGAGTGGATCAAGAAACAACATCCAACCATATGCTGTCTATAAGAAACCCATCTAACCCAAAAGGAAACTCATAGACTGAAAGTCAAATGATGGAATACAATACTACATGCAACATGATCCTCCCCAAAAGTGGGGTAGCTATTCTGTTTGCAGATAATGTGAGCTTCAAACCAAGAATGATCCAAAGAGATAAAGAAAGTCACTACATACGAGTTAGGGGAAAACTTCAAAAGGAAGAGATAACAATCTTAAATATAAATGCACCAAATTTGAGAGCACCCAGCTTACAAAACAAATATTAACAGAAATGAAAAATCAAGTAAGCAATAACACAATTATAACAGGAGACCTTAACATGCCATTGACACAAAGGGACAGATCACCCAGAGAGAAAATCAGCAAAGAAATAACAGAACTGAATCACACCTGTGAACAAATGGACTTGGTGGACTTATACAGAGTGTTCCACCCAACAACATCAGATTATACATTCTTCTCAGCAGCACAAGGAACACTCTCTAAAATAGACCATATACTAGCCCACAGAACATGCTTAAGTAAATGCAAAAGAATTGAAATTATCCCATGTATGTCACTGGATCATAATTCTATGAAACTAGAAATTAATGACAAGAGAAACTGTGAAAACACCACAAACACATGGAAATTGAATAATATACTCCAAAGCAATCAATGTGTCACAGAAGAAATTAAAAATAAATTAAACAGTATCTACAAGCAAATGAAAATACAAATACATCTTACTGGAACCTGTGGGACACAATGAAAACAGTCCTCAGAAGAAAATTGATTGCAGTGAGTTCCCATATGAGGAAAACAGAACAAACAAAAATAAACAACCTGATGCTACACCTCAAACATCTAGAAAAAGAAGAGCAATTCAAGCCCAAAGCCAACAGAATAGAGGAAATTATAAAGGTCAGAGCAGAAATCAATGCAATAGAGACTAAGAAAACAATACAAAGAATCAATGAATCAAAGAGTTGGTTCTTTGAAACAATAAATAAAATTGGTAAGCCCCTAGCCAACCTTATTAAAAATAGGAAAGAAAAAACCCCCTCAAATTCATGCAATAAGGAAGGAAAAGGGTGAAATCACTACAGACCCTGTGGAAATACAGAAGATCATCAATACCTATTTCAGAACACTCTACTCTCATAGGCTTGATAACACAGAAGAAGTGGACAGATTCCTAGAAATATATGAATTACCACACCTGGGTCAAGAAGACTTAAAACTGCTGAATAACCCAATTTCAATTAATTAAATTGAAAATGCAATCAAATCCTTAGCAACAAAGAAAACTCCAGGTCCAGACGGATTCACTGTGAAATTCTACAAGAAATTCAAAGAAGATTTAATGCTGACACTCTTCAAACTCTTCAATGAAATTGAAAGGGAAGCGATTCTCCCTAACTCATTTCTGTAAGCAAATATTACCTGAGAAAAACCTGAGAAAGACCCAACCAAAAAAGAGAACTACAGGCCAATCTCCCCAATGAATGTAGATGCAAAAATTCTCAATAAAATATTGGCAAATGGAATGCAGCAAATCATCAAGAAGATTATACATCATGACCAAGTGGGAATCATCCCAGGAATGCAGGGATGGTTCAATATATGCAAATCAATAAATGTAATCTACCATATCAATAGAGCCAAAAATAAGAAACAAAAGATCATTTCTATAGATACAGAAAAAGCTTTTGATAAGGTCCAACACTTAATCATGTTAAAAACCTTATAGAAAATTAGAATATATAGTCTTTACCTCAATATGATAAAAGCCATATATGACAAACCAACAGTCAGCATCATATTAAATGACCAAAAACTGAAAGCCTTCACCCTAAAATTAGGAACAAGACAAGAATGTCCATTATCACCACTGCTATTCAATATAGTGCTGGAAATACTAGCATATAAGAGAGAAAAATAACAGTAGTAAGGATAGGAAAAGAAGAAGTTAAATTATCACTATTTGCAGATGACATGATACTCTACATAGAAGACCCCCCAAATTCCATTGAAAGACTTCTAGGTATAATAAATACATTCAGTAATATAGCTGGATACAAAGTCAACACCCAAAAATCAATAGCATTCCTATACACTAACAACAAAAATCACTGAAAGAAAAATAAGAGAAGCCACACCCTTTATAACAGCATCCAAAAAAATGAAACATTTAGGAATCAATCTAACAAAGAAGTAAAAGACCTATTCAGGGAAAATTATAATACCCAGAAAAAGAAATTGAAGAGGACCTCAGAAAATGGAAAGACATCCCTTGTTCATGGATAGGAAGAATAAATATTGTGAAAAGGGCCGTTCTCCCAAAATTGTTATACAGATTCAATGCAATCCCAATGGAAATACCACTAACATACCTCATAGATCTAGAGAGATCACTCCTAAAATTCATCTGGAACCAGAAGAGACCTAGAATAGCAAAGACAATTATAAGCAGCAAAGCCAAGGCAGGAGGCATCACAATTCCTGACTTGAAGTTATACTACAAAGCTACTCTAATGAAATCACCATGGTACTGGAATAAAAACAGATCTGAAGATCAATGGAATAGATTAGAAGATAGAACCACAACTACAAACACACTCAGCCACCTTATCTTTGATAAAGGGGCCAAATACAGTCACTGGAAGAAAGATAGTCTCTTTAATAAATGGTACTGGAAAAATTGGCTCTCCATATGCCCAAAACTAAAATTAGACCCATATCTATCACCATGTACTAAAGTCTAAATGGATGAAATCTAAATGGATCAAAGATCTAAATATTAAAACAGAAACACTAAATCTGTTGGAAACAAAGTAGGTAAAAATCTCAAAGACATAGGGATAGGTAGAGAATTCATGAACAAGAATCAAATTGCATGTCAAATACTTCCCAGAGTCAATAACTGGGATCACATCCTATTAAAGAGTTTTTGCATGTTGAAAGAAATCTCCAGCATAGAAAACCCACAATCTGGTAAAAAATGTTAGTGAACTGTCCCTCAGACAAAAGACTTCTGTCTAGAATATATAAAGAGTTAAAAAAAATCAGACCCCTGAAATTCAAAGACCCAATCCAAAAATGGGCATCTGAGATGAACACATAGTTCTCAGATGAAGAAATAAAAACAGCAAATCAATACACGAAGAAATGTTCATCATCATTAGTCATTGAAGAAATGTGAATTTAACTCATACTGAGATTCCATCTCACTCCAGAAAGAATGGCCAGGATCAAGAAAACTACCAACAACAAATGCTGGAGAGGCTGTGGGAAAAAAGGAACTCTTCTGTACTTTTGGTGGGGGTGCAGACTGGTGCAACCACTGCGGAGGTCAGTCTGTAGATTCCTCAAAAAGCTGAAATTGGAAGTCCCATTTGACCCAGCTATTCCACTTCTGGGCATATTCCAAGAAGAACTGAAAGCATCATACCACAGTGATATATGTGCACCCATATTTTAGCAGCATAATTTGTAATAGCCAGATCTTGGAAACAATCTAAATCCCCATCAACTGAGAAATGGATAAAAAGGATGTGGTATTTTTATATGATGGAGTACTACTCAGCTATAAAAAAATGATCACATTTATTTATAAGTAAATGGATGCAACTCGAGAACATACTCATAAGTGAAATAAACCAAACTCACATGTATAAATACTGTATAGTCTCCCTAGTGTAAAAATGGTAAGAGTATATAAGATACAAAAAACTCAATGAATACAGTGAAAGAATAAGAATCTGCTTAAAGAGGAAAACATAATACCTCATGGAAAATGAGGAAAATGAAAAAGGAAGGATAAAGAAAAAATGTCTAAAATTGTATAAACACACTAAGGATAGCTAAAATGATTGTGCTACAAGCTCTATAAGTTCTTGGAACAAAATAGTTAACATTCATAGGATTGGAACAATTGTGCCTATTATTTTATAGTGATCTGAGGAGCTCTTGAAGATCATTATGTAAAATAACCACCCTAGTTATGCTCCTACCACCTTGCTTGGAAGGCCTATATTGTCAGGGTTTTGGGCCCTTTGCTGTTGTTATTTATTTGTCTTTTTTGTTTCACGTTTTTCTAGGAATTTGTTTTGTTTTGTTTTTCCCTCTAATACAGAAGGGATCGTCATACATGTAGAGACTCATACATGCATAGAATTTCTCCTAAAGAGTTTATGAGAATCGATTATATAATGTTTGGTGAAATGAACAGCTATTTTGAAGAAAAAGAGACACTATGGTATCCAGTGGTGATTCTCTAGTGAAATCCAGCAATATTATTATTCTTTGTTCAGAGTGATTTTAGTCTGTATTGTATTGTTTAATTTCAACCTACATGAAGGTACAGACAGCTATTTTGAAGTGAATGAGAGAAATTATGGCAGCCATTGTTGATTTCCCTATTGTCTGGCTTTGAAGGCCTATAACGCCTTCATCATTCTGTTCTGATCAGTTTAATACTTTTTTGTGTATGAATTCATTGTGTGTGAAGATATGGACAACTATTTAGAAGCAAACAAGAGACAATACGATAGCCAGTGATCATCTCCTGTGGTCTTGCTTTGAAATCTGTCTCTTACATTGTTTTCTTCTGATCTGCTTTGTTGTGTTTTTTTATGTTTAGCTTTATACTCTTTAAAATAAAAAGGAATCTTCTCTGAGAGAATTAATATGGTAGAATAACTTCTATGAAAAAATAAATGTGTTTTTATTTTCTTAGTTGCAGATTTACTCTAAAAAACATATTTTTCAAGAAAGTGTTGAAGGGCTTCACATCGCAGCAGAGTGAGTTTTACTGAAATTGTCTTGGTCCTGACGACACATTGAATATCTCCAGGGTCTGACTCCTGTTTATGGCGTCAGGACAGATACGGGGAATGGTGCAGGCGTGGGAACACCACATGCAAAATACAGACCAGTGAGACCTCTTTATGGTTCTGCTGATTGTGAATGGAGGCTCTAGACTTCTTATAAGACATTCACATTATTAAGTGCAAACAATTTTAGTGTGGCATCAGCACATCACAAAGCACATCACGAGCTAGATCTGCCTTGTTGACCATGATGTTTAGCAGTTAGCTAATTGCTACTCTACAGATTTAGCTAAATATTCTGGGGGATGTGTTGGTGGAGACTACAGATTTTGAAAGAAGAAAAATAAAAGAAAAATGTTTTTGCTGAGAAAAGAAGAAATCTCAGGTAGACGCTGGGACTACAGGTCTGTTAGCACCATGCCCACCTGGTTTGTATCCTAAAGAATTTAAACTTCACCTAAGATTAACAACTCCAGCTGGAAATGGAACACTGGTCATTTTGAACCTTTGATAATGATACAGTAAAAAGAGGATGGATTAAGTATGGATTGTACAATATGACCCAGGCTTTGGATATCTTACATACTACATTCTTAATACTAGAAGACTCAAGATTTGTGATATCATTGAGCATCAAATCATTGTGTGGATAATTAAGAAAATCTGAAGCTGTGTCACATTGTTGTGTTGAGTTGATAGTAGTCATGATTATACAGGTCTAAATCCTGTATAATCCCACTTCCTCCAGATGTTTACTGCAAACATGTACAGTTTTTTGAATGTCAATCACATCTTAATAAATTGATTTAAGAAAAAATATTATGACATGTACAATAGAAACAAATAATTTAAAGGAATTTTTATACTTTCTCATAACAAATTTTTACATAAAAGAAATGATTGAAATATATTTACTTTGAAATTTAAAAGAATTCTTAAGCCAAATAAAAATTTGAGGATACCCATTATGTAGAAACTGGTAACTGGAATACTGCTTTTAAAAACAGAATTCAGGGAAAGTATGATATAAAGGGTAATATGATTTAAAATTCTTTTATTCATAGAGAAAAGAGAAGGAAAATAATAAAACAGATAAAATTTTTGTAAAGAGAAAGAGCGCAGAAATAGAACATACTCAAAATAAGAAGAGAGATACAGCATAGACCATTAGAGATGAATACAAACATTCTGTTGGCAGAAATTTGTAAAATTGGAGAAACTGCACACTTGCCTGCCAGCATACTGTCAACATATCATGCTGATGTTAGAATGAGTGGAAAATTTCATTAGGTGAATTGTGGAAGTTAGAAAGGTGCTCAAGGTTAGCATGAAAACAGACCTGTGTGCAAATGGCTTTACAGATGGTTTTCACTCACCTTTAAAAAACAAATGAGTCAAATATTATTCAAATTACAGGTGGAAAGTTCCACATTCGATTTATAAAAACAGACTTGTAACAGAAAAAAACATTATAGTATTATAGATCAATCTTCCTTATTACTAAAGCTATAAAAATGTGAATTATTACCTAGCAAATGAAATGATACTTAGCAATGCATTGCAACAATATACTAAAAGCAAGCAATTTATATCTTAAGGAATGAAGGTAGTATGGTAACAAGAAATCTGTGTAAACAGTTGAATCACTAAAGTAAAAGAAAAAAAGCGATTATGAAAATATACTTATTAAATCTTATAGCCATTGTTCAACAAAATTTTATTAAAAGTATGAAAGAAAGAGCTCAAAAGGAAAGAACAACTGGGATAGGGGAAAGGAGAAATGACAGAAAGGAAAAAATGATATATATGTAGGTATGCACATATAATTGTATGTACATACATGTGTGCAAAATATTAACAATACTACTAATTCTCTGTTCATCAAAAAGAACTATTTGTGCTGTCATTGTTTGATTATTTGATCATTTTTTATGCCTAGATCTTGTAACATGAATAACTACTTCTAAGAGAGCAATGTGCAATATATTAGTCTTGATTTCTTACTGTTTTTTTTGAAATTCTGTATTATTACTATCCTTTTTTCTGTTTCAGTTTTTTAAAATAAAAAGTAAAGGAACTATCTAAATATAACAAAACTAACAAAAATTAAACACAAATTCTTAGAAGGGTGACAATGTAAAACTTCAGTTAAAATTAGGAGCTTGAAGAATTCCTACTATGAGCATAATTATTGTCTAAAGTCTTAGAAATGTTATATACTAAAAAAAAAAATGAATGACACAAAACTTTGAAAAGAAGGAATAGTTTTCATTTTTCCTGATGTCACAGGCCCAGAAAATAAAAAATCTCTGGAAAAAAACTTAAATTATTTAAGAGAATTTTGCAATGTTAAAAAATAAATTATAAATATCCAAAATTAATAGCTTTTCTATATTCTAGCAGTAAACGTCTACAAATGAAAATGGAACACTTTATTATAGAGAAAAAATTTTATAGAACTTCAAGAAAATATTTAATGAGAAAATACCATAACTATAGAAAAAAAATTATGCTATTTGAAAGACATAAAGCAAATCTGAATTTTAGAAAACACAATATATATTGAATGGGAAAATATCATATAAATAAAATATTCTTATAATTATATACAAAATTCAGTGCAGTTCCAATGAGCAATTCAAGAGACTGATTTCAAAATGTATAAAGTTTACAGTGGTTAATACATTTTTAGAAAATTAATAAATTATGAAGGTTAAAAAAACTGTAAGGAGTCTTGTCTACCAGGGGTCAAAAAACATCATATATATATGTGAACACAATATATATATATTGTGATAATAGTGTGGGGACAGATTAAATATATTAGAAAAATAAATAATTCATAATTAAATCGTTAACATAGGAAACATACATGTGGAAATAGGAAAAGATGAATTCTCATAGCTTGTTTCTTGAATAAATGGTACATGAATATCATACAGTGCATACAAAATAATTCCAAATGCTTATAAAACAAATATTTAAAATAACATGATAAAGATAAATCTCCTTGCAGAAGAATCTAATGCCCATAGATCGGAAGAGGACACAGGCAAAGCTTTTAATTAAGAAAGAGGAAAGCAGGGAAAGCAAGCGCCCTAAGCACCCGCGGAGCGCGGAAGGCCGCGCCTCAGAGGAGGAAGCGGGTGACCTTCCCCGGAGCTGCCGGGGCGGCTGGGGTCTGCCCGGCTGTCGATCAGTTCTGGACCAGCGCGTACGGCGTGAGGATTCTCCTCACTGCTGCTGCCTACGGGGTACCTCGTTATGGAGTAACCTGTCTTCAGAGACTCTCCCGGATCCAAGGCACTTACAGGCTCAGGCCGGTGCTGGAGGCCTGTGGGCACCACTCCAAGGGGTCCAGAACACAGTGCTACAAAAGCAGGCGGTCGAATGTCCCTGCAGATCCTGAAAATATCTTAATGATTCTCAGCATCCTCAGTCTTGAAGGGGGACGAGACAGGTTAAGTAAATTTAGGGTCAATCAACCAGGTTTAAGACAGAGTCAGTGACCAACCAGCCCAAGTGCAGAGCTGAGCAGAAATCTGACCCAAAGCTTAAGGTGCTAAAGTCACAGGGCACAATATGAAGACAGAAATGTCATGCTTTATCTGCTTTTAGTCACACAGTAAGCACTGTCAGATCCAAGTGAGGAGACAATGCTTTTTTAGCAAAAGCAGTTTTTAAATCTCTATCTTAAGCACAGCGTTTATCGAGGAAAGGGGAGGAAATAGCAGCTACTAACGCTACACACTGAAATGTACCCCGCTCCTCCGGCTGGCCGGTACCCGCAGGCCTGCTTCAGGATGCTCTTGCCGTTTCCCTTCCTGAAATTCTGAATTGCATCGCCTTTCCCTCACTGTCGGGAGGGTCATTCACCTGAAAGCTAGTTTTGTCTTCCTAGGTGGCCCTCGGCACTAACGGGTATTTTACATCCAGAATGACAAGATTCCTGCCCACAGCCCATCTGTAGAAACTTAAAGACCAGTCATAACCAAATATGAAAAAATAATGTCATTGGTCTCTAATTGATTTATGCAGTTTTAGAGCTGCAGATCTCAAAAATGAAGAGAAGATAGTGTTTATCGTTTCTGTTTAGAGAAAATATGCAATTTTAAGTTAACCTCTGTTCTTTTTTTTTGAACTATAATACTATCAAGACTCATAATACTATATGACTCATAACACTATGGCTAAACAAATAACCCATCATTAAATCTAAAATGAATAGTACCAGGCAATAAAGTAATGTGAAGAATTTATTTTCTTGGTCCTTTTTGTTGTTGTTTTATAGCACATTTGTGACCACTTTCAGTGTGCCAAACATCTTCATGAAATGCTATTTTAAATAAATTGATTGTAATATGATTATTTGAGTTATCTAGCTATTAGATTTATATTAAGATTTTGCACAGGGAACACTATTTTAGCAAAATTAAATAGAGAAAATTGACAAAACACACAGCAACAATTTATTTTGACAAACAAAAAGCATGTAACTGCTCTCTAATTACTAGTCTTCCAGGCATTTACAGCTAAATTAAAATCATCATTAGTTATTAAGTATGTTTGCTTTGATCAGCTCCCTTTTTATGGTGTTTAAGGGAGAAGTAATTTTGTGGATTTGTTATTAATGAATTTATTGTTAAGTGAAAAACCTTTAGTTATTTGATAGAGATGGACTCCAGAATTATTAGTTTAATTTTGTCAAAAATCACAGGGCTTTTTCCTCATATAACCAGTTATTGAAAGTAATTAATTATATTCAAAAGAAGTGATATCTTCAAAGCTAGTATAATGGGAAAAAAAAGAGAAAAACAGTTTCATCCCATAATTGCTATAACAATAATATTGTTACAACGTAGAAAAGCATAATCCTCTTCAAAGCCATATTTTTGTACCTTGGCAATTTAAGCCAGTAACTTCACCAACCTAGTCTCAGTGTGTTTTTTTAGTTTATAAAAATGGGGATATTAAGATCATTCACAAAGGACAGATTGAAGATTTAAGTAAAATAATAGATTTTAAATAGCACAGTGTCTGATGCATGTCCTCCATGAGTTAGTTTCTCTTCCTATCCTTTTCACATGATTTAGAATGACCAAAGATATTAGAAAACTGATTCTAAGCATCTATATAAAGATAAATTAAGGTGTTTAGCATTTCATGTGATTTTTGCCCTAGAAATTTAGAAATAATATGGTGTGGGCGAGCATTTTATTTTTAACAGATAAGAATAGGAAAAGTATATTTTCAGTACTTTTACATCTATGAGAAGATAGGTCTTTTAAAATCATTAATTTGTGAGGACACTTGAAAGTATATAAACTTCTACAATGTCCGTTTCAATTGCCACCAAACCCCAATGATTAGAGTGCATTTGCTTCATGGATTCTGATCTGAAGGGTACATGCAGGTCCTTCGCTGAACTAGAAAGAACACAAAGGGAAGAAAGTGGTAGAGAACCAAGGCTACATCGCTGTGTTCATAGGACTCCAACACTGCAAAAATGACTCATCATGCCCTGCAGACGTAGCTTCTATGGCTCATATTTGTCAAGAGTAATCAGAATATTGATATTACATTTATAATTTTTAAATTTATTTTTTGTTAATTACGTTTATTGGTACACATTAGACATACATGATGATCCCATTCGTTCCAGGGATTTGTACCTGCACATGATATAATTCGATTCTTTTCCCCATCCCCGTCCTCCCTTCAACCTCTTTTTTTTCCTCATTTACAAAAGCTCTGTTCCATTTTTCCTTATTTTCTCATCAATTTTTCCTTTTCAATTTCTTCTTTTCCTTTTCCTCCATCCCTGTTTCCCTTCCCATTTAAACATTTTCTTCCTATTTCACAATATCTATTATTATACATTCTGGTCCTATTTTTACTAAAAATATTTTCAGTATGAACAATTGTAAAGCCATTCAGGAACCCTAAGGAGAAATTCTAGCCTTACAACATTCTTTCTTCTGGAGTCACATGTTTATCTGACAACTGTGACATTTTTAATACAAAATAGGGATAATCATACCTACTTCCCACAGTTTGAATCAGAGAAAAATATAACAGAAAGTAATGCAATTTGTGTTAACAGTCATGTTTACCTACTTATTGGTGAAGGAGTTACATGATCACAAAATGACCAGAAAGATATGATAGGCAGAAATAATTCCCAATACTTCATCATGAAAGATGAATTGCTCTTTCTATTTAAAGTAATAATCTAGATATAAAAGGTTGCTGCCAGTTCCATAGGTTGTTTGCAAACCGGCCAAAGTAAATTAATGACAGATGGGAATCATTTTATAACCCTGTTGTCATGTACTTTGATAAGATAGCACCACCTTTCAGATGAGAAATGTCAGGAAATTCCTCCCCATCAAAATCCCCACACAGATTCTACATTAAGCTGGAATTCATAAGATTCTTTTTTAAATTCTCCTTTTATTTGCAAGAGCACAGCATCAAAGATTTGTAGGAGCACACAGACTGGTGTGAATGTGGAAGTGTGGTGTTTGTATAAAATTATGTTATTGGAAAGATACAGTTGACAGAGTTTATTCACAAGCTGCCTATGACTGCTGAGAGAGTTTATTCTCATGTAATTAAGAGCCATATTTGAGAAATCTCAAATTATTTAATATTTGAGCCACTGAAGCAATTATAATAAAACAAAAATGGAGTTTGGTCCAAACAGCAGCAGACATGCAATAATAATTACTTTTCTTCCAATATTGTTTAATAATATGGTTTCTAAAATGTTGTAAACATATAGCTATACATAAATAACATTGAGATTAGCCACCATTTAGTTAGAAAGCCCAATATTTGCTTGAATCTAAGCAATCACCAAAGCAAATGGATCAGCCCAGTGCTCAGATTCATTAATACATGGATTCACCTATGTCCATTATGAAGCATAAGAGTGAAGATAGCAAAAAGGAACCAAATCAAAATATTCCAGTTCCAGTGTGGTAAACAAAAGACACCGACACCGGCTTGGATCTAGCGCTTGAGAAGAAGCAATTTGCTTCTCTGCTCCACATTACAGGGATGCAAAAAGGCAGCTCAGTCATCCGTGAGGTTCACGTGCAGTTCCAACGCAGCCTACAAGCTGCAAACTTTATACTAACAAATGTTCAGCTCATATTTGTGCATACATGTTATTCACAGATTAAAAATCTGTTTTGTAGTATAAATAACTATATTGACTTTTTCAGTTAATTTTTATGTGTACAATTTGTAGAACCAAGAAAACAAAACCTAGGTATTCTAGAACACTTTCCTTGTGAAAAGTCTTTCTCCTTTAAGTGATTTAATCGACAGCACTGCATTTGCTGCGGTTTTCTATTAAAATTTTAAAGTGAAGTAATACCTCAATGATGGCCAAGTCTATCTGCAGATTAAGAAAACTATATGACAATTTTAAACCTCAGAACTCTCTTTTCTAAGTAAATTAATTGTAATTAATATGCTGGATGATTATCAGTGTATGAAAAAGTTTAACATTTTAATCAACTATAAAACATGCTGAATTTTATTGATTACAGTTCTTAATTGATGTACCATAGGAGGTTTTGGATTTCTAATACAGGATGGTACTGCTACACTATCTAGCAGTATAAAGGGAAAGAAAATGTTCTGCAACTTTATAATTCATTTCTTCTTTCAAACATACCACAGAATCACTACCAGCAAGTCTTTCCTAGTCACAATAGAAGGATATGAGAGTGAGGTCTCCTTTGTTAATTGTTCTAAGTAGTCACTCAGCAAGTAAAGAAAAAGCAGAAGTGAGATACTGTATCCCAGTGATATTGTATTATCTAGATATAAAATAAACATCAAATAACATATTAAATAGTATTACAATAAAGGGTACCATATTTTTATGCTACATAGTTATCTTGCATAACTAAATATCTTTGGTACTTTTCATTTCACCTCAGAGTTTTGAAAATCCAGAAGGAAGTTTTGTTCTCGCAACTGATGTATATGAAGTCTCTTAGCAGTATGGTATAATACAGAATTAGCCATGTTAACAACATATGCTAGTGGCTATATATATATGAAAATATATATGAAAATTTAAAAATAATTTTAGATCACTTAAAATTATATAAAATGTAAAACTGTGATGCATTCTATAATTAAACTATATTTGCTGAACTAATGAGATTTAGTCATGGTCAAATGACTGTGTTTTCCTTTAATTGGCATAAGAATCAAGATTCAGTGAGTAATTTTTGTAATTAGAATGGTTTTACTAAAGCAGTTTTCTGTATTTCTATTTCTTACCAATACCAATTCTCATGACAAAACACCATTAATTTTAAAGTAAAAATTTGCACAGATTGAGATATGCTTCATTTAACTGTAATATTCCATATCCTTAAGAAATAATTTGCAAGTCTTGCATAATGGAAATAGGTAACTTAGGTGCGTCACCTTTATCTTTCCAACAATTCAATGAAGTTTGCATTATTATTACTTTAGAGATGAGCTATCTGTGACTGAGGGAACCCAAGTCAATTGTTGGTTTATCCACAAGTGACAGAGCTGTGGTTTAAATTATACTGCCCTTTTAAGGTATAAAATCTACCTATTAAAATTCTTATGCCTCCTTTCTTTATTTCACTTTGTCTTTTAATGTATTTTAAAATATACAATGATAAAAAAATAATATAACAGCCACTGAAGTTTATCATTACTCCTATTTCACAACCAAGGTCATTTGAATGCAGATTCTATTTTTGTAGCTTCCCTTTAGGAAATAGAATACAATAAATAGAGTTAAGTCAACCAGCAACAGGAATACCCAATGTGAGGCTGCTCATCTGAGCTTTCTTTCCTCACAACTACACTTCCCTCCTAGTTTCTTAGACATTTATTCTTGGACTATATCAACACACTCATGTGCAATCTTCCTTGCCCCAGTCTGTCTTTGATCAAGTCTATTGTTTATACAACTGCTATCATAATGCTCTTCAAACACTGCATTCCTCCTGTCAGTCTCCTTTTCAGTATTATACAGAACCTTATCATCTGTGTTATCAAGCACTTAGCACATGAAGCCCCAGTCACTAGGGTCTTTTGAAACCCCTCTTCCCGTATGTCCTTGTGTCCTGCTCCATCTTACAGCCTTCTTTGGCTTCATTTGGTTTTGTGGCTATAGTTATACTTTCGACCAAATCCTGCCCTTTACTTTCTTGCCAACTTTATTACAAATGCATCTCTTCTAAGAGTTATTGTGCATGTCCCAAGTTCTTTCTCTTCTGGTTATAGTCTGAATAGTCATGGACTTAGTTTATAAGAAGTAGCATTCAGTATTTTTCTTGTTATGTCTTAGTTCAAGGTGGTGACCTGAGAACATTCCCCATGGCTTTTAAAAATATCACTGAATGGAAAAGAAAGGTGTACAAAGGTAACTCCACAACAGGCAGAAAACAGAACTGATGGCCAACAGTGGACTTGAAGTATTAATATAATTTTTCAAGACAAAAAGCAGATACATCTGGTGACACATGAAACAAAGCAGAAAGAGCCACAAGCCAAAATAAACAGAGAATCTGGTTTAGCAGGTATATCTGGGGCTCCAGAAGGGGCCTCTACACAGTCAGCAGCTCTTCAAAAGGGAGCACGCCGTCCCTTAGAGGGAAACCACGGTGCAGCCTTTTGATAACATCCACAGTGTCAGCCACACCCAAGGCCCATAGACACAGCATGCTTATGAGCTTCAGGTTTTCTTTCTTTTTTAAATTTTTTTTAAAAAGCGTAAAGGGTAGAGATGACACAGAATTTAAAAAAAAAGATAAACAGTAAGAAATCACTTGTTGATAAATTACATATTGTCCTCTTAGAAATAGTTTTTCAAGTTACAAAATTAAAGCATACAAAGTAGATACTCAAACAGTGAGAGTGTAAACAGCTGCACATGCATGAGTCTCTTCATGTATTTCTATCCTTTCTGTATTAGAGGGAAAACAAAACCTAGCAAGACAAAACAAAACAAATTCCTATAAAAACATGAAACCAAAAAGTCATATAAAACCACAGTACAAGGTGATCTACAATGATTACTGTGCTGTTTCTTATTATCTTCAATAAAATTGTCTATATCATCAGGCATAATTGAATATAGCAGTACATAACAATATTAGTAAAAAAACCATTGTAGATAGTATAAAACTTCAAAGGCAGGTAATAATCAAACCATAGTGGATATTCTAGTGAATCTTGTCATCTTCAGTGCAGTTGCCTATACTCTCAGACTTGATACTATCAAATATAACAGCTTTGAATAAAATCTATCAATACAAAACAGTGATCTAACAAACCAGATTCGATTACTATCAGTCATGGTAAAACACTGTAGGTTTTACAGAGTTTTAGATTAAGTTAATAGGAAATTAAGGATGATTACTGTGCTATATCCTGTTATTTTCGGGATAACTGTCTGTGCCCTCAAATCTAGTATAGGGAGAATGACTGGAACAGAATATAATACATCTGAGCAGAGTGGTGTGAGAAATGTGGGTTTCAAATCCTGGTACACTATTAACAATATAGTGTATCAAGGCCATCTATGTTAGAGATTCTAGCCATCCTTCTCTGCCTCATTTCTGCTGTGCTTTTTTTGCCTGTGTTTGTCTACTTTTCCTCTTCATTCTACTGCCTGCCCTGCTCATTGAGGCCTTTCTGCCACTGTTCCTAAAATCCTGGTATTTTTTTTTCTCTCTCTCTAGAATGTCCTTCAGTATTCTCTGTAGGGTTGGATTGGTGGTCACAAACTCCCCCAGTTCCTCTTTGTCATGGAAGCATCTTGTTTCTCCATTAATTTCTAGTGACAGCTTTGCAGGGTACATCAGTCTGGGCTGGGGGTTATTTTCTTTCAGGGCTTGGAATACTTGGCTCCAAGCTCTTCTTGATCTGTGTCAAGAAGTCTGCTGTGATCTTGATGAGCTTACCTTTATATGTAATCTGTTTCTTTTCTCTGATGGCTTTTAATATTCTGTTTTTATATTGAATTTCTGGCATCTTGATTATTATATGTCTGGGTATAGCTTTGTGTTGATTGTAGATGGCTGGAGTTCTGTATGCCTCACATAACCAAATGTCATTTTCTTTTCCCATGCTTGGGAAGTTTTCCTTAATTATTTCCATGAATAGCCTTTGTAATTCACCTGATTGTGTTCCTGCTTCTTTGTTCACATTTCTTATTCTTAAATTATAGATTCTCTTGTCATCTTCTAGCCTTTGTATTGTTACTGCCTGTTTCCTTATTTTTAAGAGATCTTTCCTTTCATGATCACATATTGCAAACTTGTCTTCAAGTTTTGATAGTCTATCCTTAGTTTCTTTTATGGATTTTTGCCTGCTTTCAATGGAGTTTTTAATTTCTTGGTAATCTCTTTGAATCTGCTTCATGTATTCCATGTTTTCTTTATATTCTTTATTGAACGTTTCTCTCCTTTTTTTGTTCCTCCTTTCTTCCGTCTATGTCTTCTTGAAAGATGGTTAGCATTTCTTTTATTACTCTACTCATATCTTGCTTTACCTGATTTAATATTTCCATTTTGAGCTCATCTACAAGGTCCTGAAGATATCTCTTAATGTCTATTGAAGCCATGTGTGATGTTGTATGTTTGCCGCCCTCAGTCTCCCTTGTTTTTCCCTCTCCTGGATCAGTGCTCTCAGGGTTCTGAGCTGAGAGCCTCTTCTTGCCTCTCTCTCCTGTCATGGCCCTGGCTTCCTCCACTCAGGTGTACAGTGGAGGTCTCAGCCCCCTTCCCTGTCAGCCACGGTTCCTCAGAACTACGCTGGCAAGGGACCTCCACCTTCTGCTGTCTGCTCTTGTCACTGAGGTGTAAGCAGGGGCTGCGTATGCCTGCCCCTCCCCACTGGACCAGCCAAACTTCAGGGACCTTCACCAGGTTAGTGCGTGCTAGGCACAGGGAATCAATTTGGGATGGCTCAATGGGTCCCGGCCAGGGGCGTGGCCCAGTCCAAGCAAATCCCACGAATCTGCTCTGGGGAGGGAGCAAACAACTAAAGTCACTGTCACTCCCAGTTCAGGCTCCTCCTGCCTGATTCCATGTCACTCATTTGGTTGCGCCCTTCGCGTGGGGGCGTGTCTCATTCCCAGCACTGACCGTAGATTAATGAAGGTCCCTTCTCTGGCTCTGTTCTCCATAGGGCTCACCAACTCCTGACTTCAGTGCTGCTGTGGCTCCTGTGAGTGGTGGTGAGAACGAGTTTGGGTGGCCCTGCCGGCCAGTGCGAAAGCTTAAGGTTTTCAGTAGGAGAAAAAAACACGACAGGACAGGACTGTCCTCTTAAAATGTGTGAGCTACTGTGCCCTTAAGGAGCTTGGATACTAGTTTCTTTAACCTGCCCAATCCAGGGCCTTTTTATACTGACTTGAGATGTCTCGGCTTGCTGTACATCACAAAGCCTGCCAAGTGATGTATGCTCTTCCACACACCCAAAAAGTCAAAGATTTTGTCACCATAAACTGTTTAATAGACTTTTATGAGCAAAGGAAAATTATAGAATGAAAAATGTTCTAAAAAATCAATACTAGGGCTACTAGGAATTAAATTAAAATATCACTTTGGAAATGGTCAGGGATATGAATGAATCAGTTTCCTAAATTTTAAACACAAAACTGAGTGCTATAATGCAAAAGTTGAGTGAAAATGGAAATGAGAAAGGTATAGAAGGAATAAGATACAGGCCTTTAGATTAAAATTAGGTAGAGAGCTGGAGCATTTTTTAAAAAATCTGTTCTTGGAAGTATTTTTAATGAAACTTCAGATTTTCAAGGATAAAAGGAAGATTCCAAAAACTTCTTATAAGAAAACCAATGGAACAAAATTTTTATACAGAAGGGTATGCAAAAGAGCACTGAGCACCCAGCCTGCCAGGCGCCTGGAGCTCATGGAGAACACTTCCACAGGGCGGGCTGACCCTGCTACGTGCCTCCCCTGAACTCCTAAGTGGGGTCCCTCGTGTAGTATGTGAGGTCTGATCTGAGGCCAGCACTTCTTGAATTGGCTAAAGACTGTAGCAATCAATGAGAAATCCTTTGACGCACACATACCCTTTGGTTGCTGTATTGTAGTGATGTATTTGCTAAAATTTGGGATAACCCTCTCATCTACACTACTGGTTTCTCTCACCCTTACAACTTGTTAAAAATTTAGCATTGCATTTCAAGAATTTTCCCATTCTCCATGTAATGATCAGTGGAAATCCTTTTGGGTTTTTTTTTCCCATAGTATTTTTATGGTATAATTCCAGTGCCATATATAAAACCCTTTCAATTATAGGTCTACCCATTTCCACAGTCAATTTCAGAAAATTTTCATGTCCTTGGAAAAAAAGCCCATGTCACTGAGCTACCAGTCCCATTCCCTAAGCCACATGTGCAGCGGTGGGTGGGCTGTTTGTGTCATTGAAAGCTCTAAAAGGACTGACATCACCATGCCTAAGCATGCACTTTCTTTCTCATAGATTTTCCTATTTTTGGCGTCCATAAGAATGAGATCACAGAATATGTGGACTTTTGTTGTTAATTTCTTTGTTTAGCATAATGTTTGCAGGGTTTGTCCAAGTGACAGCATGTGCTAGTACTCCATTCCTATTTATAGCCACATAATATTCCATTGTGTGCATATGATACTTTTTATCTATGTAACAGGTGAACCTAAATCGCATCTGTCTTTTGGCAAATGTTAATAATGGCAATACAAACATTCATGTAGAAGGTTTGTTTTGGAAATACATTTTCATTTATTTGATATACACCTAGCATTGGAATGTTTAGGTCACAGGGTAACCATCTGAGGAACTGCTAAGCTTCTTTCCAAACCAGTATTTCATCTCTCTCAGATTACCAGAGTTCATATATGAGTGTTCCCATTTCTCCACATCCCTGGCAACATCTATTACTTGACTTTTTGATTCTAGCCATTCTGGTGGATGTAAAGGGCTATCTCACCATGGGTTCAATTTGTGTTTCCATGATTGCTAATTATATTGGACATCTTTTCATGTGTTTACTGGTCATATGTACATCTTTCTTGGAGGAATAACTGTTTTAATCTCATCATCATTTTTTCTTTTGTTTTTCACTGAATCTAATTAGTTCATTTGCTCATTGGCCACATTCAGTTGGGTTATTTATCTCTTTATTATGGAACTGTAAGAACTTCTATACTCAGACCTGATATCATTGGATAGTCATTACCCCACCTAAAGCAGAATTCAGTACGGGGGATTTTTCCTTTGCAGTGCTCTTATTCTACATCTTTAAATTTTAGTTAATTGCATGCAAAACCTGCAAAGTCTAATATTCTCTCAGTCTGTCTCATAAAAAGGTGTGTAACACTTTGATATTCATAAAGACAATATTTTGTGAGTATCTTGAACTCTCAAATTCTTGTGTGCAGAAATATTTCATTCTCTTGATCCCTTCTCAAATCACATCATCCTGGAGTCTCAAATCAGCCTGGAACATTACATTTGTGGGACACATCAACAAGAAGTTAATCACTTGTCAATGAGTTGTTATTCATTATTAGACTAGATCACTAACACTGGTTGTATGATCACTGACATTTTTATTACTTGCTTTTAAAAATATATGTATAACATATAAATTGGACTCAGGCATGCAGCATATCAGGTTAGTTTGAAGAAATGAGTTATCAAAATTTTTTCCTGTGAATATTTTAATGAGATTCTTGAATACCTGAGTGGCATTTCCACCATGTCACTGGCTGATATCCATTTTTGTGATCACTGTTTGTGACACACACCTCAACACGATTGTTAGTTTCTTTATATATGCATGTTGAGAGTTATAAAATGCAGAAGATACACAGGGCATGGGTTCTGATTGTTCAGTATCCTCAGCAGTCACTCTTAGCCCTCAGGGAATGGGCATCCACCCTGCAATTTAAATTCTTCAACTGGAAACATTATCTTTTAATGTCACAACCCCTTGAATTTGTTCTAAAATAGTCAAAAATTGTGGATTTTAAAGTTATTCACACTCAAGATCTCCTGTCTAAAAATCTAGAACAGTGAGCATTAACATACCCTTACCACCCAACTTTCAAAGGGCTGTAGGAAGAAGTGGAGCTGTTCTGGGAAAGAACGATCTGGGTGATGAGGGCATTAAGGTCAAGGGAAATAGTTAAAGGGTCTGAAACAAGAAGATCCAAAGCAATTTAAAAACTCTTCAAATATTAAAAATAGTTCCCTATGGAAGTAACTTAATAGAGTTCCCGCAGAGGGTACAACCAGGTTAAGGCAGATACAACTTTTTAAGAGCTTAGTTAGTTCACAGAAGTACTTTCCAGGAATTCAAATTGCACCTTCTTGGAGTAGGTTGTCATGGTAGGTCCTGAGTCTGTCAGCCTGCTGTATTCCAGGGAAGGTTGCTCAGTCCTTTTGTCGGATAATGGGAACAGTGTGAGGAGTGTCGTAACAGACACCTTTCCATATTTTCTCATACTACAGATGCTCTTCTAAATTCACACATCCTATAAAACATTTAGGACTTAATTTAGTAATTACCAGAAGGCTGAATATTATTCTTTGGTAATGCCATTAAAATTTCACAGTAGCAAAAAATATTAGAATTTATAATCTAATCTTCTGGCCCTTTCTGACTTTAGAATGTTACTGGCAAGAGGAGAATGAGACAGTTCTGTTATTTGTCATTCCAGAGAAGCAAAATTGAACTGTAATTTTCTTAAAGTGTTTGCAAAATATAATTTTCTCATGATGTTCAGCATATAATTAAATTGATTTTTACAAACTATAATATATGTTAGCAGTATCAACAAATGAAATGGTGTTGTAGTCTGACATTTAGCCTTGCATGCAAATAAACTCACATTTCAAACTTCCAGGCTGTTCTAAAATGATAAATGTAATTTGCTGAAGACCAGCTTATAAAAGTTTTTAAAAGTTCATAGTAATTATGTTTTATGCATAAGATCATTCTTTTATTACTTGCTTTGTAAAGATACAGATTATTACATTACTCTTAGATATTAAAAGGCAAGTCAATTGCTTTAGAGTGTATGTATAGAGTAAATACTTTGAAAATAATACTTATTTTTTAAAAAGTTTCCCTTGAGATTGCAAGATGGCCCACTGAGTGGCAGCACGATAAGAGAGCCTCTCTGAGGAAAAAAAAAATAAAAACAACTCAGACGCTGGAATCTGGCAACATGGAGAAAGCCAGACAAAAGAAGAGGAATTCTCATGACCCAGAAAGAAACTGAGGAAAAAGAAAAAGAAAAAAGAAAGAAGAAAAAGAAGCATGGACAGAGGGCTGGAGCTGGGCAAGCCCCGATCCCCGTATTGACACTTCTTAAAGTCAGGTGACTCATGATTGAGCTGAGATCACGGCCCTGCTGAGAGAGTGGGTTGGTGAGCTCCAGACCGTTGGTTGGGGGAGGCCCTGAGACGGGGAGTGGAAATGGCCAGTTGAGCTGCACGAACTTTGGTGAATGATGGGAACTGAGTTCCCCAGGCCAGGAAGACTGGCTGGGCAACATTTTGGAGTTGGGCAGGGCCAGCTTGAATTAGGGCCCTAGGCAGTGTCTGCTGATGACTCCTAGTCCAAAACAGATTGGTGGGATCTGCTCAGGCAGGGTGAAGCCCCTGGTTGAAACCCAAGAGCCAGGGACAAGGCTTTCCTGGGCCAGTGGCATCCCCAGGGAACACATAAACTTGTTGAAGCATAAACTGGCTGACTGGTGTAGGGGGAGAAGCCAGCTCTCAGCATCCAACTGGCAGTCCACTGTGGACTGGGGGGTGGTCCTTCCCTAGCAAGTGCGCTGCAGAAAAACTGTAAGCAAAACAAAAGGCCCAGAGACCTCCACCACCCACCCGTGTGAAGGGGGCCAGAAACATGACAAGACAGAGAAAAAGCAAAAGGTCCCCAACTGCGGAAACAGGGAAAGTGAGTCCAACAGAGGTAAATGCAGAGGAGGTTGAGAGCAGCAAACCTGTAATGTCAGAGACAGCCTCATCGGAAATAAAGAAATACATCCGTGACCTCATCATCGAATTTAAATCTGAAATTCTAACTCAAGTGAAGGCAAGATATAAGAAGATTAATAAAAGAAGTCCTGGGTAATCCTCAAGTAGACACAAATGAAAGAATAGAGGAACCCAAAGAAAGGAGAGAAGCCTTTGATGAAGAATATAAACAAAACCTAGAATATATGAAACAGATCCAAAGAGAATATCAGGAAATTAAAAACTCCATTGAATCCTGGAAAAACCTTTTAACAGAAACTAAAGACAAACTTTCAAAACTTGAAGATAGATTAGCAAAGTATGATCGTGAAAGGAAGGATCTCTTAAAAATAACAAAGAACCAGGAAGCAATGATACAAAGGCTAGAAGATAACAAGAGGATTTATAACCTAAGAATAAAATATGTGAATGAAGATGCAGCAACAAATACAAATGAAATAAATAGTCTATTCACAGAAATAATTAAGGAAAACTTCCCAAACATAGGTAACAGAAGTGAAGTTCAGATAAATGAAGTATATAGAACTCCAGCCAGCTACAACCCAAACAGATCTACACCCAGACATATAATAATCAGGATCCCAGAAATCCATCACAAGAACAGAATATTAAAAGTGGTCAGAGAAAAGAAACAGATTACCTATAAAGGAAAACTCATCAAAATCACAGCAGACTTCTCAGTGCAAACCATCAAATCAAGAAGAGCTTGGAATGAAATATTCCAAACCCTGAAAGAAAATAACCTCCAACCCAGAATGATGTACCCTGCAAAGTGTCCCTCAAAATTAATGGAGAGACAAGATATTTCCATGACAAAGAGGAACTGGAGGAGTTTGTGACCACCAATCCAACCCTGCAAAGAATACTGAAGGACATTCTAGAGAGAGAGAGAAGAAAACCACCAGGGTTCCAGGAAAAATGGCAGAAAGGCCTCAAAGAAAGGGGCAGACAGTGGAATGAAGGAGAAAAGTAAACAAATAACAACAGAAAAATAGCATGGCAGAGATAAAACAGAGAAGATTGGTCATATCACTGTTTTATCTTGACTGATTTTATTTGAATCTGGTATGCTTGAGAGTGTCGAGTCTGAGAGTAGGGGCAACTACTCTGAGGATGACAGGATTCAATAGGATACCCATTCTGGTTTGATTGTTAACTGCCTTTGAAGTCCTATAATGTCTCCAATGTTTAGATTTTATTAATAGTGTAAAGCAATGCTAAGTTTATATTATATTTGATGATATAGACAATTTTACTGAAAATAACTAGAGACATCATAGTGACTACCATAGATCACCTAGTGTTGTGTTTTTGTATGTTCTTTTCATTTCGTGTTTCTCTAGGAATTTGTATTGCTGACTTGTTTTGATTTGTTTCCCCCTCTAATACAGAAAGGCTAGGTATATGTGTAGAGACTTATACATGTGTAGAACTTCTAAGTAGTTTACAAGAATGGATTATAGTTATTGTAAAGAAAAAAAAGGAAAAGAGAGTATTCTAAAGGATATAACTGCATGTATGTTTGAGTGTGTGGAATTAATAACCATGTTGCTAAAGTTTTAGTTGGATGGATGAGC